>JANHGB010051733.1:0-11123 GCA_026283785.1 Coracopsis vasa | reverse complement strand
CCTGCCAAGAAAAGGCACTTGAAGTGTTCTTCGCCTTTTCTCTAAGCGATCAAAGCTAAACTTTTTAAACAAGAGGAGGACCTACCCCATAAAAAGCCTAGTTTGAAAGTTTTAGTGCACTGTGGCTAATGTCAGCTATTGAAGCAGAGCAATGGAAAAGATCATTTTAGATGGAAGTTAAATGCTTTTAAAATAACATACTCTTTCAATAAAATTTGTTTTAATACCCATTTCCTGTTTTGGTACATGGTCACAGAAATACAGTTTTCTTAAAGGTATGTCCTTGGCAATGTACTGGGCTTCACAGGATTTTGTGATCAGCTTATGCTGATTAAAGATATCACCTAAAAGAAAGAAAAATGTACATTCTCTTGCTAACTCTTACTGGAAAATATTTCCTAGATATTTAAATATATCTTCTCAAAATAGGTAAACACTAAGCCTTGTGGAAAATTCTGTATTTATTTTAATATATAAAACTATTTGCTCAATTAAATATACTTTTGGATTGTGTACTTATTTCCTTTACAACATTTTTATTTTCTCTTCATCCTCTCCTCCCACTTATCCACAAATATTTCAAATGCAACTACTAAGACTCCTATTTCTTAACATTTAAATTCCAGATACTTTTCTCATTTACAGGCTCTGGTACTTAATTGCATCATTTCTCCTAAAATGCAGCATTACCTAAGCCTTTTGGTCAGTAAAAACCACATTTTGTAGGAAAGATACCTAAGTGTTGCATCCCTTGAAGACGTGACCAAGCTAAGCAAGCCAGGACATAAAAAATAGGAACACAAAATCTTCAGATTACAATCTTAAGGAGTTATTTTATCGAAATTCCAGAATGGAAACATTTTTCTATATATGCATTTTTACCAACTGTGCCATTCATTGCTGTTTCAAAAAATTAATGTTTCAAAGAACTAATGTAGATATTCCCTGTTCTCACCAGATGTTACATGTAGATGTAATAGGAAGCATGAAAATATTTTAGAACAACTTGCATTAAAAAAAAAGCAAACATTAGATTTTTATTAATGTTAGAAAATTATCCTGTGAAGTGTAACAAATGGTGTTGGATTTCAAAGTTCTTAAAGGGTTCCTAGAAATCATTGTCTCAAAACTACAAACCGAGGTGCCATAACTCGGTGGTTTGGGTTTGTTTTTTATTTTAAAAAGAACAAATGATGATGTTACACAGCTGAAAAAAAAAAAAAATAATAAAGAGTAGGGCAAATCAAATAACCTCATTAGTGTCAATGACCGATTTCACAGAGAAGAAATTCCCATGTCTGGACCTAAAAATAAACCACTGGCTTTAAAAAAAAAAAGCAACAAAACCCCAAAACAGAAGACATATTTCAGTAACTTCAGGGATTATTCTTGAAGTGTCTCCCACACAAATACAGCCTGAAATATCTTTGTGGAAGGATAGTAACCCTCAAACTCAATTTAATTGTGTCTATACTTCCTTATGTGAAAAGTTTATGAAATAAAATTTGTGTGTAAGTAAAAGTTTGTATGCTTTCCAGCTAATAAAAGAATTAAATCTTTTCATTAGTAGAAGGAGATGAGGGACTGAAATGTAAACTTTTTTAGTCTAAACTAACAATTTATAAATGTGCAATCCAGCTGGCTGGTTTAGTTTTACTATCTTAGCACATGGACAAAATAATCGATTAGGTTCCTGAAATCTGCTAAAGGATACAAAGGAAGAAGATAAGCTTCTGCATGTGGAAATGCTGATGCATCTAGTTGTAATCATGTAGCATGAGGTATACTGGAAGAGAGATACCATGAAAACAAAAAAACCTTTAGATTGCTTCTTATAAAGCTGTCCCACCTCTATTAAATTCAAACTTCCTTGCACCTGATTTTTGTGTCTTATGAAGTCCAATACTGATCACAATCATTAAGGCAGGGAGAAAACGGAAATGAGGAATAACAGGGAATAATTCAAAGCCTGTTGCCTTACCATGTATTGGATTGAATTTCAAACATTTCAAATTGCCCAACAGTGGAATGAGATAATACAAAGTCTCCAGAAATCTTTCCCTCTCTCTCTTTATTAGTTAGGATCTTTAATGCAAATAAACATAATACTTTCTCTGATTCATTCTACTGGGAAGAGTCTTCATTTAGTACTGATTT
Organism: Coracopsis vasa; assembly: GCA_026283785.1. Taxonomy (NCBI): domain Eukaryota; kingdom Metazoa; phylum Chordata; class Aves; order Psittaciformes; family Psittacidae; genus Coracopsis; species Coracopsis vasa. The sequence continues at coordinate 8,966 of JANHGB010051733.1, read as the reverse complement.
ACATTGTAAAAGTATTTAAAAATTTTATAACAATTGAGAATGGTAAGCATGGTCAAAGACTGTCTGAAAGAAGTCAGATGTTGCAGGCAGTATGCTCTTTTCTACTGTCTCATAAGTCTATGTCTTCTACCTCCAAGCTATGTTTGTTACAGGCACTGAGAAATTTCCTTTCTTGTGCTTCACTGCTGAATCAAAATTGGTTTTATCTGCAGTTGTAAGTTTTGTGGGGCTGCGTACTGTATCTGGGAATTAGAGATGGACATAAATTTTAAAATTCTTCAGTACCCCCAAGCACCTACCTAGAGAAGGGCAATAGATAGCACATATGGAAAACATGCTGAAAGAGCTCACATGAAAGAGTAAAACAGGCTAATTTCAGACATCAAGGACTATGTAGACAGCAGAACAGACTGGCAGCTTACCAAAAATATAAACCCACATGGAGTGGGGATTGAAGCTGCAGAGATTGAAAAACAATTGCTTACTGAGTAGCACTCTGTGAAATGGTTTGTACACTGTGAAATAAGCCCATTTCTTTTTTCTTTTCAGTTGCCAAGGAAAAAAAAATCCTTTTTTTTTTTTTTTTTCTGGCCAGAACACACTGATCCATAAATACTTTTTTAAACCCCAAGAAGCAGTTGTTTCCTCCTTCTCAAACAAGCAAGCAATTTAGCATCTCAGCCACTGTTCTATAAAAATAATTCTCTCCCTACCCATTCTCATAGGGGCTTTGAATGCAGTACATTTTGTGGCTGCCATTAAAATGCCAGCATAAACCCCCAGCAGCTGCTGAGCTATAATGCATATATCTGCCAAAAAGTCAGAAAGTGATACAAACAGGTCATACAAATAATTTTTTTTGTGAGATGTGCTTAAAAAATTGTGATTTTTTTTTTTTTTTAGATGGCAGTTGATGCATTTTTTAGTTCAGGTAGTGGAACATGCCAATATTTTACAGTAAAAATATTTTATGTCAGAGTATATATTTTTATACCTAATTTTCTATTTTAATAATGAAATAGATATTCTTGATAACACTTCATTTCTTTCTTTGTTGTATTACAGTTTCACTTTTTTTCTCTGTCTCTCATATAAATTTTCTCAATTACCTCAATTATTGTCACTTGCATATAACAGACACTGAAAGCAATTTAGCTTAACAGGATATTTGTATGTTCTGAATATAGACCATTCTTTACTGGGTGATAACGAAGTTTATAGGATGAATCACAAAAAAAAAAAAAATGACTCAAATGTTTTAAACATTTGATTTTTTTAAATGTTCTCAAAAAATATGTTCCACATGAAAAACAATAGCTTCCTCTGCCTTCCATATACTATTAACTTTTGTGTGGGCATATGTATAATTTTACAGATTTCTACAAGAGATCTGGAGAACAGGTCAAGGTGACAGCAACTCTGTTATATAATTTCCATAAAACTCTAAACCACATAGAAATAAACTCTCGAGCTTTTATCATAAATAATAATTTAAAAAATCAGAAAGAAATTGCTTTTTTTGTGCATATTTAACCTGAAGTGTTAGACTTAGAACATAAAGACACAAAAACTTTTCTTGTGAAATCACCAAGCCATTTAACCACAATAGGAAACATATAACACAACCCTTTCTCAGATATAGATCTCTTCCCTCTCTTTCCTTTCCTCCAAATTGGCTGACTGACCTGCCAAAAAAAAGGATAAGGAGAAATAAATCACAGAAACATAGAATGGTTTGGGTTGGAAGGCACTTTTAAAGATCATCTAGTTTCAACCACCCTGCCATGGGTGGGAACTCCTTCTACTAGACCAGGTTGCTCAAAGCCCCATCAAAGCTGGTCTTGAACACTTACTGGGATGGAGCATCCACAGCTACTCTGGGCAATCTGCTCCAGTGTCTTATCATAAAAACTTTCTTCCTCATATGCAGTGTAAATTTATGCTCTTTTAGTTTAAAACTGTTTCACCACACACTGTCACTAGATGCTGTGGTAAAAAGTCTTTATCCATCTATTGTGTAAGTCCCCTTTATACAGTGAAAGGCCACAATAAGGTCTCTCCTTACCCTTCTCTACTCTAGCTAAACCTTAGCTTTCTTAATCCCATCCCCACACATCTGGGCAGCATTCCTATATTTTTCCCCAGGCACACATCCCCGGTTCCACTGCTTGTGCATTTTTTTCTTATACTTTACTTTGACCAGGGGGTCCTTACTGACCCTTGCTCCCTTGCCCTAATTATTACATGTGGGAATGGAGGGCTCTTGTGCTCTAAGAAAAAATGTCCTTAAAGAGGTGTCAGCTCTCTTCAGCTCCTTTGTCCCTGAAGGTAGTTTCCCAGGGGGTCTCATCCACTAATTCGTTAAACTGAAAGTTGGCAGTCCTAGAATTCAGCATCCTGACTCTACTAGATGCTGAAGAGGGACACTTCATCAGGGACTGTAGTGATAGAACAAGGGGTAACAGGTTCAAACTAAAGCAGGGGAAGTTCAGGCTGCATATAAGGAAGAAGTTCTTTACTGTGAGGGTGATGTGGCACTGGAACAAGTTGCCCAAAGAAGTGGCAAATGCTCCATCCATGACAGTGTTCAAGGCCAGATTAGGCAGAGCCTTGGGCAACATGGTCTAGTGTGAGGCGCACCTGCCCATGGCAGCTGGGTTGGAACTAGATGATCTTAAGGTCCTTTCCAACCCTAACTATTCTATGATTCTATGATTCTACTCTTCACCTGGCCCATATTCTTCAAGATGTGAATTCCACCAAAGCATCATCACTGCAGCCAAGGTTGCCACCAACCTTGACATCCATAATTACTTATTCATTGTTGGTGAGCAACAGACCTAGTAACACTTCTCTGGTCAGGCTGCATTAAAAAATTATCCTTGACTCTCTCCAAGAGTGCTTTATGTGCCACTTTTCGAGCAGATAATTGGTGGTTCACCAGCAGGATCAGAGCCTGTAAACATTTTGTTTCCTGTAGTTGGAGTACAAATGTTTTGTCAACATCCTCCTCTTGGTCAGGTGACCTGTAATAAACAGACCACAGAGTTTTCTTTATTGGCTTGACCCCTAATTTTTACCCATAAGCTCTCATTGCTGTTTTTCAAAGACAGCCCCGTGCAGTCAATCCATTCTTTTACATAGAGGGCAACATCCTCACCTCTCCTTCCTTGCCTGTCTCTTCTGAACAGTTTATAGCCATCAATTGCAATGTTCTAGTTATACATTTCATCCCACTGTGCTTAAGATCATAACTTTTAACTGCATAATAGCTTCCAGTTCCTCCTGTTTGTTATCATGTTGCAAGCATTGGTATAGAGGCACTTCAGCTGGGCTATTGACTGTGTCACCTTTTTACAGTTACGTGGTCTAATTCCTTTGAGGCATTTCACAGCTGTTTCCCTGTTGGTTCCTAATACATTAGCACCTCTGGCCGTTCTAAAAAAGTCTTGACATACAAGATGTTAATTGGCACTGATTCCTTAAGAAGAAAGCAAACGATCTCACCAGTGTTTGAGAAGATTTGTCATTTACGGTTTTATGTAATGAAATGGAGGGCTATATGTATTACCAGTAGCTCAAACAAGTGTAAAATTATTTTTTACCCTTACACTATATGCCTACATAAGTCTTAAATATAAATAAGTAAACATACAATATATATTGACTCCAAGTGCTTGTATTTCTTTGTAAATTGGAAACTGAAAGCAGCAATTTTTAAAATACTACTACTAATAATAATTAACAAAAAAAAACCCAAGCCTTGTTGGATCGTGAGGCTTGGGATTGAAAGATCAATTTGAAATGTTCAAATGCTTATTCTTCCTCCCCATGAAAAAAACAAGAAAAGGAATGGGGCACATTTACATGAATTTTAGTAATTCCACTACAAAGTTCTATACGACACTGGAATTAATCATAACGTCTAAGCTGATTTATCCTCACAATTTTGAAATGCACAGCTCTGCAAATATGATTTCTTTTAAATACAACACTTGAAATGAAAAATATTTACTTCACTTTTTTTATAAAAGCAGTACAAGAAGAAAGATTAGCAATGAAGTAGGCATAAGCACTAACACATTCTCCCAGCATGTTCTATTAGTAATTTTTTGATATCCTATTGAAAGAATATTTGACCCAGACTTGAACTCATACCTATCAAAGGTGATGATATATTGCAACAACCTGGAAGCATGCTGTGGAAAAACTCAAAAGCGGAAGGAGAAAGTTAGCACCATTTTTTTTTTTTTTTTTGACTTTCTGACAAGACAGAACTAAGGAAGGTTTTTTCTTCTAAAGCTTAGGGGAAGAAAAAGATTTTTTCAAAGCTAAAAAATGAAGCAAAATCTGAACTTTTACCTCCCACAACCTGAAAAAGAGTGAGAAAATACCTGTGAAGGTTCACAACTTGTATCTTAAAGCAAATATTTCTCTTCAAATATTTCTCAGCTGCAACAGAAAAATAATTTTCATAACAAATGAAGTTTGGTGAACCAGACAGCTTTAGGTATGTGATGATGTTCTTTATGAACTACTCAGCTCCAGTCCTTTCTTCCAGAGTGTCCGATTTAATTTCATGTTTTAATAAGACAATAGTAAGAAAAGCATCCATCTATAAAAAGCTAAAGAAAAATTTTTAAATATCTGGCTATAAATGTCAAGTGTATTTGTTTTCCTCATATATCCAGACCTCTGGCAGGCAGAAAATAAAACTGGGTTAAAAAGAAAGGGAAACTCAAGGAATGAAATGGATGACAAAACAGAAGGTCTAATAGATAAGAATAAAAATATCAGTGACGATGATGATAATGATGATGGTGATGATGCTGATTATAATAATGTTACTATTAATATAACATTAATATTAATAATATTCTTAATAACAATAAAGAGTACTTTGTAAAAAAGTAAAAAGGGAAGGAAGAATAAAAAAAATACTAAAAAGCAAGTTGGATGAAAATAACCCACAAAAAATAGTCCTAGAAAATGAGGAGACCAAAAAAAACTGACTGTTCCCTAGAATTATAAAAATTATTAAATTCTTGATACATACAGGTGAGAGACTTTAGGCAATTAGCATAGAATTATATCTCTCAAGATTTTATATGCATGGCTTCTAAATTTTAGCCATGGAGACTAACACTATGCGTAGAAAGTAGTTCAAAACTGTAACTTGATGTCAACTACAGGTTTTATGGAATTATTTTGTGCTCAGTGCATCTAAACTGCTTATACTGACTCACCCAATGACTCCTCCAATACAAAGTAATTGAGATTTTTGAGGAAAGTTGATGAAAGACCGCACTAAAATTTAGGGTCTCTAGTTTAACCTTAGGAATGATATTTTGCAAAGGCTTTAAGTACTTTAACTACTTCCCTTATCTCCAAGCAGGCATATTATTTTCCTTCCTTTAGTACTTTAAAACCTAAGACTGCCTTAGTACAGCTCTTAATCATGTGTCTACATGCAGCTAGAAAAAGGCATAAAGTACTCCCTTATCTCTGAGTTTTGTTGGTGTCATATACAAAAAACTATCCTTATTTTAAAGTAATTTACCCTTATTTTAAAAACTAAGAAAAAAATAAATAAAAGGCTTTGCACTGTTTTTTCTCATTTCATGAGATTGGACAATCTATACAGCAACAACATTTATCTTCCACACTACTACCAGCCTTGTCTAGCTAAATGTGCAAATAAATATGCAACACAGCAGGATCCAGATAAACTATGGAAACAAAGAATGAACAAACCAAATCCATCAGAGACTGTAACACCAGAGACTAGAATTCATTTAGTAACTCCAGCTAGTTTGATCTTCATGAGAAGAATAGGACCCAACAACAGTATCAGGAATTGCTTTTCCTTGAAAATGAGTTAGTTGTGCGGCTTTTGCAATCTTCCGCTATACTAAAAAAAAAAAATTTTCATAGCATCAGAAAGTTAATTTACAGATCATACACTCAGCAAAAGCATTCCTGACCAAGATAGCAAGGATATAACCTCAGGAAATTTTTAATTAAAGTTAAACCATGGCAAACAGACAGCAGGATGCACTTATTCAGTATGAACAAACTACATTTTTGACAAAAAAATCCTTCAACAAAAAAAAGCACTTCAGCCCCCAACCTGTCACTCATGCAGTCTTTTTCTAGTGTGATTAATGACAAAACAGTTTGATTTGTTTGGTCACAATGCATAATATATTTTAGCTAAATATACAGCAAATTAGATGACTGGAGCATAAGTCAGGGAAGGCCTTCTGAACAAAGAGGACATAACATGTTCACCTCTAGAAAACTATGTGTGATGCAGGTGGGGTTAAACAGTTTGAAGGAGGAATAATTAGAAAGGCACAAGCATCAGGTGTGCAGATTGAGACATTTCCGAGACACTAGATCCTAGCATGCAGACAACCCAAAGATTATAACTCAGGAAAGACTGGAAAGGCAGGTCACACAGCTTCAAAAGTTAGCACCCATCAGAACTGTAACAAGGAATGCAAGCATAGGATGGTAGCAGAGGCCCTGAGGACACAGTCACAAGATGACACCATAGGCCCTACTTGCATAAACACAAATCAGAGAGAAAATCCTTTCAACGGTCAGAGCCAGATGAAGTTGGTTTCAGGGCATAACAGACCATTACAGTATAAGAAGAACAACTCAGATGGTAAAAATATGAGGGAAAAAGAAAGAAGATATAAAAAACATTCACAGCCTCTACAAAATGTGAGCAAATGAACACCACAGAGTGTAATTTCTCCTGCTTTTAATGACAATATACTTCACCACCACCATCACATATCTGCAGTAACTTCTCCCTCAGAGCACCGCTTTCTGATATATCATTGACCATATTTTGCTACCAAAACTAGGGAATCATGCAAAGCATTATTTCTTACAACACTGACAACTTAAGTAAATTAGAATTTTAAAATGCAGCTTCTGCGCCTGTGCTTTTTGCTCCAATCTTCCCATATGGTAAGGTGATTAATACAGCAGCCCAAAGTCAGAATAAAGTTGGATGTAACAGAGCCAATAGCAATAGCTGGAATATTGGATAAAAGTAGATGAAAATAAGATCTATTAACATCATAGCCTTTAGTAGCAATAGAATATTCTACTGTCATTTTCCTGGGACAATAAAGGCACTCCTCACTCCTGATACTTCTGCACTGCACTCGTGAAATGCTGCAGTTGCATCACTTTTGGTAATGGAGAAGTTAGTCCAGATTCTGAGTCTGGTTTAACTTCTCTGACAACTGTACAACTCATTGTGGCAACAAAGCCCATATTTCAAAGTAGGGGTTGGTCGCTAAAGAGAACAAAGCCTTATTTTTTTTTTCTCTACGGATGGTACTTTGAGAGATGCTTTTATTTTGAGTTGGTTTTGGTTTACTTTTTTTTTTTTTTTTCTTTTTTCTCTGGAATGTGGTGGATTTCCAGTTAGACAGAATAATGCATCTGATGCGACAACCAAGACAGTCCTACAGGTGATAATATAAACCCAAGGCATATCTTTATTGACGAAGATAAGGTCAGATCCTTCTAAATTAAACAGGGAAAACAAAAATGAGTGGTCTTTCTCTCTTTTATTCAAATACTACTTTCTCACTCAAGGTGGGTAACAAACTGGAGTTACTAAGGCAAATTCAGTCTTTATTTCCTTCTTGTTCCAGACTAGGAAAGCTCCCTAAAAAAGAGTGTGGTGACATTTAAACTAAAAAGCTTTTGAAAATCTCATCTCAAGATTGGTGCCACTATTTTATCCATAGGAGAAATTCAAATGACCTTTTCTTTTTGTAGACGTGGTGGGGAGGAGGGAGAGAAAGCCCTTCATTAGACATCTTTGAGATATGATCATAACATACTAAGACAACACTATAAATTTAAAAGCTAAGAGAAAACAGTATTACATTTTCTTTGTTATTTTGTCTCATGCACTTTATATCTCCAGGGAAACAGCTGAATATTATTTAACGAAAACTGTTTTCTTTTTCCTCTTTTTTAAATTTTTTATTCTTCAGAAAAACAACAGATGAAAAATTGAATTGCTGTTATGGTCCATAAGGATCATCATGCAAATTAACCTAAGAAGATTAAAGTCCCAGAGCTTATATTATTCAGGTTGAAGATGCATTACTGCTATTTTTGATTATAAGAAATTATAAACAAAAAGGAAGACAATCTGTTTTCCAAGCTGTTTAGAACTTCCTCTTTTTTTCAGCAAGGACTTGACTGAAAAGGCAAAAGTTATCCTCCCTTCTTCACTTTCTGTAATAAATAAACTGAAGAGGATCTAGACTTAATTCAATACCAAACTCATTCTTTTAAAGTAAAAGAAGGGTATTTCTGGTTCCAGTTTGTTGAGGATGTTTCAAAATGTGTCAGCATTATTTCAAAATCACTGCAATATTTGCCTATGGAAAGTAGACTTGTCGAGCACTGGATTATCCAGACAAAATAAATGCAAGCAAAATTCTGCCCTCTTGCAGAAATGTCATACATTAGCATATGAACTTGCAAACTTCAGTAGTTGTTATTCTACACTTAGTAAAAGCTGTTCTTACAAAACAATATCTGACAAATGTAAGGAATTTTAGATTTTTCTTTCATTTAGTTCATAGAATCATAGAGTCAACTAGTTTGGAAAAGACCTTTAAGATTATCAAGTCTAACCTTTACACCAGGACTGCCAAGTCCACCACTAAGCCATGTCACTGAAGGCCTCATCTACAGGGTTTTTGAACACTTCCAGGGATGGTGATTCCACAAATACCATGGGCAGCCTGTTCCAATGCCTGATCACCCTCTCTGTAAAGAAGTTTTTCCTAATATCCAATCTAAACATCCCCTGGCACAGCTTAAGGCCATTACCTCTTATCCTACCACTTGTTATCTGGGAGAAGAGACCATCCCCCCACCTCACTACAACCTCCTTCCAGGTATTTGTAGAGAGCGAT
>JANHGB010051731.1:106340-118415 GCA_026283785.1 Coracopsis vasa | reverse complement strand
GTCCGTTGGAATGCAACTTCTCCCGGGTCCGCTCCCGGGCAGTCTGCTGCACACTGAGCAGAAAGGTATGTTTGGCCAACTCAACCAACGCAGTCCCAATGGCAGACGTGGAGAGACTTGCCACTGATGCTCATTGTCAAATCCTCCACAATTCACAATTTGAAATGACACGTAATGCAGGTGGAAGGCAAAAGATAAGGCTGAGCTATTGTAGCATGAGGTTTGAGACAACATGCTGACTTTGGAACTATCATTTTACATTTCTTGAAGGCACAGCACTTGCCGAGGTATGAAAAATGAGGGCTGCATAGCGTTAGACTATGTCTGCAAACACCTAGAGAGATCAATCTTTCAGATGAAGCGAGCCAGAAATCCTCTCTGCTGTAGGTAGGCATTCAAGGTTCTCTAAAGACTTTTATTAAAGGTCCCTTAAAGGTTTTCACCAGTACCTGGAGGCAAATTGTCTTCTTCCTGCTGCAGAGTCATAATTCATTGTCAGGATAAAAAAATCCCACGTGTGGTTGCATTTCAGCATGCTGTTAATGTCATTGCTATAATGCTTTGTGAGACTATCTGTATGAAGGAAAACAATTATGATCCTTTCTCTGTGAGTGAGAGTGCATGTCCTTATCTAATAAGGAAGGAAGGAAGAGACAGCCTGTGCAAAGGTTGGCCTGATAAAGGTTACTCCCATCCACTTGCAAGCCCCAGACTGCTTTCAGAATGAGAATTATTTGGCCAAGTAACACAGATTGAGCTAATCTTGTTTTCTGTTACAATGCTTATTTGAGTGCCATTTGCCCTTTCCCTAACAAAAATTTGCTGGTAAAGAACAAATAGGGCACCCACCAGAAGTAAAGGCCAAACATCACCAGTGTGAACTAAAAATGAAATGTCAGCATTGAAACCCTCTATTTTCAAAACAAAAGTACCAAAGACCTTAATAAACACAAAGCGGATGCAATCTTCATAACCAGCTTTAAGATGAAAAAAACAGCTATATTCTCAGACAAGAACTTTGGTATCTGGCAGTGATTTACATGTGACATCTGCAATTATGAGAAGTCTTTATGTCCAAAAGTCTTCATGAAAGCACGACAATGGTTACTTTTGGCAGTGGACACTGCATGAAAAGTTATATGCTCTCTAGGAAACTACCATTTCCTAAACTCAAACCCATGAAAAAGAAGACTTTAAAGGATCTCAGATTCACTGTGGCCAGCAGAGCAAAGATCTCTGCACAGTCCCCAGCTGCCAAAGTGTATGAAGAGAGAAGGGTGAGCAGAGGGCTTGCAGGGGTCCGATGGTGTGCAACAGGGCTCATGTGGGGCTGAGGGAACTTATTTTTTGGAGGTACTGGAAGATCATGTCACCGAAAATATGTAACATTTTATGCATATTTTCAACCCAGGGGAGAAAGAAATGCATTGTCAAAAGATGTTGAAATGTGGAGCTCCAGTGATTCTGGCACACTACAACCCAATGATGACTACAGCTGAGAGGAAACAAAACTCATCTCAGTCCCAGAGACATTAGGAAAGTCATCAAGGTGTATTTCCTTTAGAATATAATTCTGCCCTCAAATGAAAGACAAGACTGGGACAATTTCACTGTCTTTAAAGAGATATCTTTCTCTGGCTACTGTTAAAGCTTTAATACTCTAACCTTTTAAGATTTCATAAAAAGACATCCTGAAAAAGTTTTTATCCTGTATGAAGCTTGCTCTAAAAAGCCCATGTGTCCTGCAGTGGGTATCTCCAGATTTCCTATGGAATACACAAACACATTCTTCCAATCACAGTGCCAGAGCACTGAAACACCTGCTCGAAGCACACATAGCAAACATTACATCCAACAAGCTAGGAAACAGTGTTTTGACTGAGAAATAGATTTTTACATGCTTTCATGTCATACCCTGCTACAAATACTTATAACCTATAATAGGGAGCCTGTAAAAATCTATGCAGGATTCCTTTTCTCATACGTTCACAGCATGGGATTGAGCGCAACAACGAATGTGCTTGGAGGACAAAAACATTATTTTAAGACTAACACTGATTAGCTCCCCTGACTCTGTCAGAGCAGAATAATAATAATAATTTTCATGATACCCATCAAATGGAAAAAAACACTGACCTAAAAGATCTAAAGAAAAAGAAATCAAAACCATATTTATAAATCTTGTCATAAGGGAAATAATAAATCGCTATTTGAACTAGAACTTGACATGTCGAAAATCCCGTATCTACTTTGATTGCACATTCTATGATACATAGATTGGAATTCACATCATATAACATAGGCAGAGAAACAATTCCTAATATTCCAGCTTCACATGAGATTAACAAAAGTGTCAGCTCTGAAGGCAGAGATGTTGTATAGAACATACTGTTTGCTAATGTTTGAGAAACATAAAATATTTGGAGAGAGGGACACTATTCTGAAAGAACACAGCCCATAATCCAAAGGATTAGTTATAAAAATTTTGGGGAGTGCTCATGATATAGGCATTTCAGTGGTATTAATGCAGGAAAAGAAGAGATAAAACATGCTATTGGTTCTCTCGCTACAGTGACCATGGAAGCCCTGACTACTGCTTCTAGAATAAAGAGTTAGTATTGATGTACTTAAGAAAAGCCTGGGATTTCAGTTTTTCATTTTACATCTGATTTCCCCGAGTCTAAAGAGCCACAACTATGTTGACATGAATGCCAATTTCCAGGACTTTGCAGAACACCAGGAAGCATTCTGGGAATAAAACTAAGCTGGAGAGTGCTGGGTGGCTGCTGGGTATTTAGGCAATTCAACCCAGATGCCATGTCAGACAGGTCTCCTGAAATCCCCGAGGGAAGGGCAACTAATTCTAGGTATTCTGTCAACACAAAGGTGGTATACAGAAGGAGAAGAGCAAGGAGAGATGGACCCTCACCTAATAATGAACCAGAAAAGGAACCCTGCCAAAATCTTTAAAAACCACAAGAGTCATGCTACGAAAAGTCAGCATCGAAACCCTCTATTATGAAAACACAGGTACCAAAGACCTCAATAAAAATTAAAAACAAAGCAAATGCTTTGTGTTTATGAAGAAAAGGGAATGCACACAAAATCTAGGTGCTGGTAATGCAAAAGCCTTTATTTCCATATGGATATGCATGTCTGCAGAGTAATATGTGCTCATAATCTAAGTCCCTGAAATAGCTCATCCTGAATCAGCTTATTATTCTTAAATTCGTATTAATAATATAATTGTTGGTCTGTTTGTAATTTCACATCTCTGTCTTCAAAAAGCAAACCCCAAAATGTCCACTGCCAGAATGTACTGAAGCATGTAGAAAAGAGAATAATGGGAAAGCATAAAGGAACAGTCTAGGTCATTGTGTGATGACATGAATGACATCTTCCCACAGATGCCAGAAGCAATCCACTGCCATGTGACCAAGCAGAGGTATTCCTTCTGGAACTACTCTGAACATGATTTTCATCTCATTGTTTCCACTCCAGTTCCCATTCCATATAAACAAATGCAAAAATATTTGCAATAGTATATGCTGTGAGACTGCATAGTTTTATTTATAGATCATAGATCATGTTGCTTTTTTAACTGTGTCACTGACATCTCTGTTATTGTTCTATTAATTTGATATTTAAACATTATGGGATGATCTTGGCAATAGTTAAACAGTCTAAGTCTGCAGATATTCCTTTATATAAATATATATATGCATGTCTAAGTGTATATTTATATACCCATATATACATACACATGTAAAAAAAATAAAACAAACACCCAAGAGGTTCATTTGTATTAGGGTAGGTTATTAATTTGCTATAAGAGTATTTACTTGGACAGCTGGATTTTATAGCTTACTGGGTGGATGTGGTATCAGATGTTCCAAAATAAATAAAATTTACCCCTATCCATGTACTTTGAAATACCACTAAACCTTGAAAAATAATGACAGGGAAAGATATTACACTTTTTTCCCTCAAAGCCATGATGCTTCTTTTTTTCCTTAGAATGAAAGCAGACTTACCCACATGAACACTCTGTAGGATCTTAAAATGTATCTAGTCTGCTTGCCTTTTTTTGTTGATCCATTTAAAACCTCTGTTTTATATTGAAATATTGCACCATGTTCTGCACCTGTCTCAATAGTACCTTAAGGTACTGCACTCACATGTGAAAGCATGATGATAGCCTGATGCAAATGTGCTGTACCTTTTCTCCAGTCTCAGCCCAGCTAAGCTGGGGCACCTCCTGTCTCCTCTTTTCCTTGGTTTCCTGTGTCCTTCCTTCTGCTCAGCTACTTTCACATCTGCTCAGCTGGATCATGGCCTTTTGTTGTCTTATCCACTCACTGCCCCTCATCTCTCTCTACTCCTCTCTACTCCTTCACCAGTTCAGCAAACCTTTCTTCAGCTACCATCCCTTCTCTCCCTGCCATCTTCTGGTTTCATTATGGCAGATGTTGGACAGGGCATGTACAAACATGATGGAGAAATTATGAGATCAACTAGGATTCTCAGAGATGAGGAAACTTCAAACATGTTCAGTTACGAAGTAATCTTCAAATCTTTTAGCTATTAAACTGCTACATGAGACGTGCAAACTGCAAAGTCTTTATGAAAACTTGTTTTCATGACTTTTCATTTGAAAGGCAGGGTACCTCTGCATGAAACAAAGAATTGAGCTTCTGCTCCAGGGTGCTGTGACACCAAAGCATTTCAAAGAAAAGCCCTTCACAATTGAAAAATTGAAAATACATTTCTCCAGCCCTTTACCTGGAAGCATCCTAATGGCTTCAGTCAACATGTTCCAAAAGAATTTTGTTTAAAAAAAGAAAGCTTGTGAGGATTAAAGAGCACACTTTGTGTGGACAATTCCAAACCAAATAATTAAAACAACGTATTATTAGTGCTAGCTAATAAAAAACGGATTATATAAGGGGATATTTGGGAGAAACTTAAAACAGGCATTGTGGCCAGCCATGGCAAAATTAAGGGGATATGACAAAAAGAACTTGCAATGAATAAATGCATTTTGCTGTATTTACAGCCTTCAAGGTATACATCCTCAGAAGAAAATGCAAGTTCAGCAGAATCAGTGTAAGCTTCCCAGCTGTGGTTCATGGACACCACTGAGCCCCCTCTCCTCATTACCCCAAGGCACTCTTTCTGGCTTGAACTGCTGTATCTGTCTACTAACACTTCCCTAGGATACATGGTTGAATCTTTGAACCAGCAATGGATGTGAAAGGTTTTTGATTAGCAATGGTCAGTTTTCTCTATGAATGTATGCTCTGTGGCAACAATTCCCAAACTTAATTTGTTCACGGGCCACCCTTGGCAGAGATGACTGTGGTGACGGAAGCTTCGGGATACATACGTGTGTAAAGACACAGGAAAAGGCATTTGCATAACTGCTTTGAAGGAGCATAAACAGCACTAGTGGCATTATAACACAGCTTGGTTTGCATGGACAGGTGGAAAATCAGCAGTTGTTGCCAATGATTCTTTGTCAGTGGCCAACACCCGAATGCTTTGAGAGGCTACAAAGACAATCCATCTAGGACTGGCAAAGCTGTTCTCTTGGAAAATTGTCCACTCCTGTTGCAGACGGACTCGCATATGCTGAAATTGCAAGCACATCTTCACATTTTCCATCACAGAAAAGGAGGAACTATATATAACCCACTGTACAGCACTATCTTTGTATCCTCAGATTCAGAGCTAACCACAAAAGTGTACTCAAAAGCTATGTTCAGTTGTGATCTGTTCTGACACAAGTTTTAAAATGCAGTATAGAGAAAAAATTCAGTTCCCTACCTTTCTTGTAAGTGGCACTTCAATAGGGACGGGGACAACTTCCGCAAGCAGGCAGCCATAAAACGCTACCATGAAAGCAGCAGGATCATTGTTAGGAAATACAAGTGTTACCTGAAACAGAGAGACACATGTTAAAAAAGTTTTATCACAGGTTTTAGATAACAATAATTGGAGGTTTTGTGCTCCTTTTTGGAGAGAGATGATTACCAAAACATTTCTATGATAACTACTCAAATACCTAATGAAAGATAGATGAGGAATGAGAAGGGATTTATTCTGTTAGGTATTCTTTTTGTGAACTTTTCACTTAGGATGTATTTAAATATTTTCATGCTGTATTGTTTCCTGTATTGACAACACCTTTCATTTGGTTCTCAATTTACTGATTGCTTCATGGATGTTAAAGTAAATGGAATTAATAGAATTTTACATTCTAATTTAATAATTTGTTTGAAGTCACTGAAAACAAAGTGGATCTGTAACCAATTCAGATTACCCAGACTTACTGTGCCTTTATGTCAATCATTAACACGTTATATTTTGTCTCACTATGCTTTGCCTCATACAACAATCGCATTTTAGGACTAGTCTGTTGTCCTCAGTGTAGAAGTTTCTGTGAACCGTGTGAACACAAATAACTGATACCTACTGAAGCAAACGCCTCATCCAGAGCTGGCCACAGAGCATGCCAAACTAGGCCTGGATTTGTTGAACTTCACAGTTTCAGGGCTAGGGCTAGGGAATTATGTAGATAACACCCAAAATAGATCATAGTAAATCACTTGCATGCTCACTAGGTGCCCTTCTTCCCCCACCATGCTGAACTGTGCACTCTACTTCTGCAGCACTGCAAACTATGTCTTAGACCTTCGGGCAAAGGGAAAGGAGAGGCGAGAATGTGGCTTAGAGAGTCCACGACTCTCCCTACAAGGTCAGGGAATACTACTACTCTCATGCACTGGTGAATGACCTCAGTGCCTAGATCCTGTCTATGTTTTTGTTTTGGGTCAGTCAGATGGCTGTTCTCAGCTCATGTCTTAAACAGCTGTAACGCAGCTGGTAACTATCCTGCCTGGTCAACTGAAGCGGCATGTAAAAGGCATGGTGAATGATTTCAAACTTAATTCCTTTGGGATTGCACACAGGATCAGAGTGTATTATTACAACATCTTAAAATTTGCTGAAACTACTTAATAATTCTTGAGTTTTGACTACTTTGACATTCATAGGAGTTTCATGTTTCAATATCTCAAAGTAAAATCACCACATTCCCATATGCACTCCAACGTTCAGTTACTGGAGACTGTGTTTCCAGAGTTTTCACAGAGCTTCAAAGATAGTTACCTTCCATAGATTAACTTTATTTCTTGAAACTAGCAGAAATATAACCAATCTTGTCCCAGTGGGTCCAGAATACCCACTGGGTATTTTTAAGCTGAAGACTGTAAGTGCTTAACTATTTTTAAGCTGTTTTTAAGCTGAAGACTGTAAGTTCATAACTATTAAAGGGAACTTCACAGAAAATACAATCCTACTTTATTTGTATGCTTGCACACAAAACAATCCAACGGCTGGAGATGGCTGTGCAGAGCTTACTGTATGCATTCTACATGCACATACCATAAAGTGCCTCAGGGGAAACAGAAAGAAAGAGATTTTGCTAGGAGCACTGTGGGGATGGTAGAGTTTGCTGAGCCTAGCAAATATCTGAAGGCTGTCGAAAGATCCCAAAAGATACTTCAAGGATTGTTGGGGTTTGTGTTGGTCTCTGCTTAGATAAAGGCAGTGAAGATTTGGCTGGGAATCTTTGCAAAGGAGCTGACAGAGCTGAAAAAATCTCACTGAAGTCCAGTGGGAATGAGGCATTAACTTCCCCTCCAAAAAACATCAATCACTAACAGACCTGTAGCAAGCTAATAAATAATGTGTGCAAAAGCAAAAAGGGATAAGGCTGAAGGAAAACAAACCATATGGTGCATATTACCAGATGAGAATCTGGTTATCTAGTAGATATTTCAGAGGGCAAGCTTAATTTCCAGGCAGCTGTCTGGGGTGACACAAGATTAAATTTCTGAAGTTACTATAGAAGGCAAATGCAGTTTGTCATCTACTATAATAATACTAGAAACAGGGAACGAAATGCAGGCACATTCATTTATTTTTTTGGCTCAGAAAAAGAACCTAATAGGTGATGTAATGGTAGTCATAAAAAATAGAGATTGTATTGATAGAAGATGCTTTGAAAGGGAAAAAGGCCTTTACAAATTTTATATAACATTAACATAAGGAAATAATTACACCATCATTTAGAAAAGACCAGAAATATATGCCTGTATTTCATTTCAAAACTACCTTTAAGTGTTGTCACACAGAATACATTAGTTAGAATAAAAAGCCACCTTCAAAGAGGCCAGAGAGCTTTTATGTTATTACAACAGGGGCATAACAGCCAGGATAACAGCCTAGAACACCAGAAGTACAGCAACACCTCATCTTCAACATGAAGTTGCTTCAAATGATCATGTTTCTGCTACACAGGGATGCTAGGCAAGATGTTTTTACAATGCAAAGCATATGCTTTCAACACTCAGCTATAAACATTTGTTTCACTATAATTTAGGTGGACTTATTTTAGAAGAGTTGCAATTTGTTCTTTACATGTCCTGCACTGGCCAAACTTCCAGCTTTCAGCCTGAATCATCTACAAATCCTTTCTTAATGTTAGGAGATGCCAGTGACTGATGCAGTAAACAAATACAAAGATGGCAGGTAGCACACAATAGATAAGGAGAGATGCACACTGCCCATAA
The DNA here is from genome assembly GCA_026283785.1 of Coracopsis vasa. Classification (NCBI taxonomy): domain Eukaryota; kingdom Metazoa; phylum Chordata; class Aves; order Psittaciformes; family Psittacidae; genus Coracopsis; species Coracopsis vasa. Next base: position 109,779 of record JANHGB010051731.1, on the reverse strand, counting down.
GTGAAATTTATTCTTTTTGGAGCTTTCTGGGTGGATTGTTTTGATGTGTACACTTGAACAACTTGTTTCTTCTGCTGTTGCTTAGAGACACACTCGCAAGTCAAGTAAAAGAGATTCTTCAGATCCTATTCCTGGCTGAATGCCATTGTAGGAAACAGATTAAAGATCTAGAGATCCTTTAGTCAAATTCTTTATGATTAATTTCAAAAAAGAAACACAGGAAGGAGTGTCAGGTTTAATTTAATTTTTTTTTCTTTCTTCTTCTCAGAAGCAATATTGCATGCTCTCATTTTGAAGCCCTGAGAAAAGTGTAATGCAGACAGACGTGTTCCTCACATGTGGCACAAGAGAGCCAAGTGAACCATCAGTTTGAGAATTGCTGTCAGACCCTGGAGAAGGAAGACTAAATCCCACCCTCGCAACTGTACGCACTACGGCAGGACTAAAATTTGCATTTCTGATGATTTTTTTTTCTGGAATATCCATTCCATGGTGTAAAGTTAACCTGGAATGGGACCTGAATGGGATGGCAGAGAAAAGGAGCAGCAGGCTCGGTCAACCTTGACAGAAAAAGAGGTAGGTTTATAAGTGCATCATTACCAAAACCATAGGATGTTCTTGTCTTAATGACTTCAAGTGTTACCTCTAACACTTGCTCTTTGTAGACTTTCTTCACTCACCTAGATTCAGTCTCTAGCAGTAACTGCATCAGTCCCAAAACAGGAATGGAAGTATTTTCCATGTTATCAGTCAGCATAATTTATTTATTTAACTGGTTGCCAAAATGTGCTTACTATGCTTGCCGATGTACTCCACAATGCTTCTCTTGTTTCTACCATCTCAACAACTACAAAGTCATTAGTAAGTAAGTTTTTTACCCACATGACACCTTCAGGCTCCATAAGCAAGATTTTGCTAAACAGACTGCTGTTTTACGTTCAAAAATCACTTTTCATGGGAAAGTTTATTGGTGATGTTGCCAAAACTTCACGCTACTATTCAGCGAGTACCAGTCCATGTTATTCATTATGCAATTCAAAACATCTGTCTGAATGATCTGTTGTTTTCTGAGTAAAAGGCACATTTCACCCCCCAAACATTCCACTTCATTAATTTCCTCTGAGCACCCCAAATACTTCATTCTCTCTTCTTCAATATGGGATCTGAATTACTAGTAATTAAAACCAGTTGAGATACTCACCCTGTCTCCAGGTCGTACCATTGGTTCTTGTTTTGTGCCTAATTTATGTAGTATATTGTAAGCAACCTTCATACTTCTGGTCCAAAGTTTGCCTATTAACATAAAAATTGTGAAATTAATTTAAAAATTCTTCTTATGTTTTACAAGATTTTTAAAGAGAAAGAATCCCTGAGCAGTGAAAAAAAAAATAGTAGCAGGAACATTGCTATTAGTTGTCCATCTACTGGGACTAGTGCAAATATTTGAATATTTATCAGAAGCTTTCTTTGAACTTTTTTCAAGACAACAGCATTTAAAGAAATAAAGAAAAGTAAAAAAAAAAAGAAAAGTAAGTATAGTTTTCTTCATGGCAAAAGTTTCTTACTTTGGAGAAAACTGGACCTTGACTCAAAAAGTTAACCACTAGAAGTGGCTGGAACATCGTCAAGTCCAGACATCATCTTAATACCCTTAGCTGTAGCAAGCCCAACAGGTCACATTTCAGCCCAGACTGAACTCCAAGGGTGTTACTCAAGTTTCATGATGACACTTCTCTCACATCAAGCCACCAAGGGAAACAGGAAAGGAGTCCCAAGAAGCAAAGAAAAAAGCCCCAACAAATACAAAACACTCCACAGCCAAAAGGGCACAATGAAGCAGCAGGGACCCTTCAATCTTTAGCACATCTATACGTCTGTGTTTTTCTTTTAATTCTGGGCCTTCTTCCATTTAACTTGTCTTTTTCTTCTCATTTTCATTTCACTTCCCCATATGCCCTTCCATCTTACTGTCTCTCTTCTCCCTTACTTCGCATCTCTCCAGCTCCATGCTCAGCTAATCCTTATCATGGCCTCACTCAGATATTCTTTAAAGAAAAAATTATCTCTCTCATCAAGATGTCACCAGCCATGTTACACGCCTTTCATTAATCCTTCAAGTGATGGGCATCTTCCAACTACACAAGCCCTTTCAGATGGCCTTGTTACCTTGTTACCATCTTGTTACTTCCATTTGAACAACAGTGAACGTAATAGCCCTCATTCTTGGCTGGCCTCTAGGTACTGTCTTTAAGCAGTATTCAGTCTGACAGTAACAAATCTTTAATTCATGCCCACCAATAACCTAAACAGTAATAGGTTCTGACAACAGATTACCTATGGGGTTCAGGCTCTCAAACATACAATATTGCTATTTATAACTAAGCTAAGCAGTTACAAGAAGTTTCTCTGCATCCTGGTTATAAAATGCAATACTACCGTATTATTTTAAAGTGCAAGTCTGATGTAAATATGAAGTATGATAAGAAGGCCAGATTTTTCTTTTCTTCCTCTTGATTAAAGTTGGAAGGGTCACTGCTGCTTTTTACTGAGAAAGTACTAAATGCAATGACTTCTTGTGAAAACTGCAATATTGGATGGTCAGATTATGTTTTGTAAAGTTTTAAATTTATTTAAAATTCCTCCAGTATTTGCATGCTGAACTGCTTCAGCCCTCAGAAATAAACATGACTCAATTCTGCTTCACTGAAAACTCAGCATGAATACAGGAGTATCTCTGCAGGATTAACCCTCATAGCACTATGGCAGAACTACCTGTATTTGAGGAAAGAAAGTCTTTAAAAGCATCCCAGCTACTACAGACAACACTCGAACTTGACAAGTGAGTAGGATAAAACCAAGAATGTCCTAGGAAAGAGAAAATTCTTTTTCTTAAAGATTTCAAACATTGAAGTTTCAATGGCAATAAACTTCAAAGAGCAATTAGTAATGATACAGAAAATTGGAGAAAGGAAATCAAAAGCCTGGCTAAAGTTCTGAATGGCAAGAAAGAACCATCTTTACACAAAACACTTTCGAGCTTGAAATGAACACTGAATTTTAATTCCTATTCTGAGAGACATAAGGGGCTGCTGTAAAAAGTTCTCTCTGAGAGACACAGATTAAATCTGTTACAAGTCTTACATTAGCATTTGTGACATATTCACACTAATCTTTTGTCTATCAAATGTGCCATCTTACAAATCTTCTCCCAAGTCTAATGGCTATTCATGTTAAAGTATTAAGAAGCATTCTTTCAGAAGTACCCAGGTACGTAGTACAACCATCTCCACATAAGAGATCTGAGTAAATGGAGAAATTAAGTTCTCTCAAAGACTAAGAAAATTTGAATGGGTACTTTCTAGTGATGATGATGATGATGATGGCTTGACTTCGCGAACGAAGATTTTGGGAAGGGCTTTACCCACGCTTACTACAAGCG
>JANHGB010051731.1:58844-87841 GCA_026283785.1 Coracopsis vasa | reverse complement strand
GCACAGAGCTGGCCATGAACCAGCTCGGGCCAGAAGAGGTGAGCACCAGAGCCATCAAGCTGTGGCTGGGATGCTGCTCAGAGCAGGAGATGCCCGCCCTTGGGCGGCTTCCACAGGAATTCCCAGCTGAATAGAGGAAGAGCTTGGTTTTGGTGAAAGAAACCCCAAACACCACTGTTTGAGCTCAGTTTGAGCTGGAATTGAGGATCTGCACATGATGTTTTGGATAGGTGTAGTGATATATGAGGAAGGGTGGAGGACGGGGCACAGCCCATGGGGACCGGTGTCCAGCACTGAGGGCAGTGCCCAGGCGCATCGGGAACAGTCTTGCACATGCTGGGAAGCATCTCACAGTGCTGCTGGTTTGTTCTCTCTTTCAGAACCGGTGACATGTCCTGGCTGACAGGAAAAGGCTCCTAACGCTGCTGGTGGCTGTGCCCCCCTGGTGCTGCGCTCGCCGTGGGGAGATGGGCTGGCAGCTCCACAGAGGAGTGGGAACACCGCGGCCGAGTCACTTCCCCTTCAGACCCAGATGAGCCTGGCCCCGGTCACTGCGCACTCACCACCCCCTGCCCTGCTGCCTCCCGGGCTGGGGCTCTGCTGCTGCAATTCCCATGGGATGCTGGAAAAGAAGCACCTACAGAGAGCAGGGTTTGGTGCTGACGGTGGGCACGGGTGCTGCAGATGCTGACAACAGACTGGGAGTCCCCTTGCACCTGTAAGCAGTGTGAGTGCCTTTTGTTGCTCCCGGTGTTTTCAAGCATGTGGCCCCATCCCCAAACCCCTTTGTTCCCGCAGAGTTCTGATGTGCATCCCCGCAGAGCCGGACCTCTGCTCCCCCTGCGCATGGCTCAGCACTGCCATGGCTGTCCCCGTGCCCACCCGGCTCAGGGAGCATGGGAACGGGCAGGGGATGGGGTCGCACCAGGGGGTCTCTGCACAGCCCATGCTGACGTCTTGCCCCTTCCCCAGGCTGGTCGCCCTGTCCAGCCCTGCAGAGGTGGTCCCTGCCCAGGCCGAGGGCTCTAGAGCCCATCGGTCTCCAGCACCAGCAGCACCCCCGCGCCAGCACAGCCGAGGGGCTGGAGCTGTTCCCAGCTTTTGGGGCAGCTCTCAGTCGGTGTCGGTGTGAGTGCGGTGCAGAGCGGGGTCTCCCTGCAGAGCTGTGATGGCAGCCCCCAGCCTGGGACAGTGCCTCAGCCCTGCGGTGTCTGACCTGAAGGGTGACTGAAGGATCAGTGCTGCTGATGAGGTGTTCCTCAACGAGAAGTAGCTGGAGGGGATTCTCCGGCCTCCATCGCTCCTTCCTGCTGCCCTCCTGCTGCCTCCTGACAAGGTGGCATTTCTCATCTTGGCTTCCCATGCCGGTGCTCTGCTGTTGTGTTCTCTGCCCCTTGCTCAGGAAGAGCCTTATCTCCAGCTCAGGAGAGGACCTGGCCAGCCCACAGCCCTGTGCCAAACAGCCCAGCAGAGCCAGGGGGGCAAGAACCCCCCTTGGAGAGCCCCCAGTGCTCTGCCCAGGTGTCTCCCCCCGCAGTCAGTGTTTTACTCTAAGCCCAAATCAAGATGATTTATATTTTTAATTGGATCCCCGCTGTGGATTAAAGTACTGCTATTCTTGGGATCTGGATCATCTCCGGTTCCTTCCAAGGCCTTGGGTCATCCTTGCAGGTTGGCCGGTTGATGCAATCACTTCTATGCAGGCTTCCCACTTGTCTCCAGGTCACCTCGATTTACTGCCAGACTTCCTGCTTTTTGCTGGGTACAAACAGCACCAGTTGCTGTGCTTGGGCTCTTCTGGTTTCACTGCAAGGCTTTTCCCAGGCGGTGTGATCAGAGGGGACAGCAATTGGGGACGTGCTTGCTCCAGCCCTCAGCAGCCAGCAGAGGCCTCTTGAACTGTTACGTATCTGCGGGATCCACAAAGGGATGGGAGCGTGCAAGTCTCATCCTAGGTCCATGGGGCAGCCACAGCTTCTCTGGGCACCCTGTGCCAGCCCCTCAGCACCCTCACACGGAAGAGCAGCCTCAGAAGTTAGGGTTGGAAAGGACCTGATCATCCAGTTCCAGTATCTGGGAAACCGCCTAGTGAGGAGCAGAGATTTTGTTTTAAATGAAGGCTTAGGGCATGAGGGAACTAAGAAAACCCTGTCCCCTGGTGTGGTGCCACCAGAGGGGTCCCAGGTGTGCGGGGAGGGAAGGGGTGCTGTGCCCAACATGTGGTTTCACCCCCTGCCAGCACATGGGGTGAGATGTGGACAGGGCAACAGGCAAAAGCCCAGCATCAGAACAGCGCCAGCTGTGGGTCTGGGGGGGTCACATCTGCAGGGGCAACCCAGGTGAACAACCTGGAAGGTAGCTGGGTCATGTGGCGAAGCCACATGTGATGGTGCCATGCAGCTGGGGATTGTGAACAAGCTTCCTGAGCCCCAGATGGGTTTAGATACTGGTGCTCATTGCCAGTGGGAACAGGGGGTTTCTGAAGAGACAGAAACTTTCTCTCCTGGCATGGGGGGTTGAGAGGTGCCCATGAAGAAGTGGCAGAAAAGACAATGCAGCTTTGCCCAGCTCCAGGACACGCTCGCCACTGGTAAGCATTAGCCAAGGTGCTGGACAGGATCCAGCACATGTCCTAAGGAAAGCCATGGTGGTGAGTGGGGTTTCTCATGTCATGGGGTGATGTTCCTAGGCCAGCTGAAACAGCTCCTCTGTAGAAAGGGGTAGTGGGACTTGGTTGCAAGAGCACTGGAGAGGGCCTTTGAACAACGGTCTGTAGGGACAGGAGAAGGGGAATGGCTTTAACCTGGCAGAGGGGAGACTGAGATGAGATGCTTTGGAGAAGCAATTCTGGCAAAAAGCATCATCCTCTTCTGGGGCAAATCATCTGTCAGGGAGTTCTGAGCAGGAGCTGTTGATACAGCCTGGCTGCAGAGGGTGCAGCAGAGCAGGAGCTGTTGATACAGCCTGGCTGCAGAGGGTGCAGCAGAGCAGGAGCTGCCCGCAGGGAGCACGGGATGGGGACACGGTGGTCGGTACCACGGTGATGGAGGGGAGATGCTGTGTCCTTGTGGCTCCCCCGGGGGCTTGGTGTCCCAGGGGAATGCCGCGCTGTCCCTGGGAGCCGGTGGCCCCGCGCATGAGCCCGACCCGTCATCCCGTTAATCCCTCCCGGCTAATCCCGGCTGAGCCGCGCTGGGGCGAGCAGGGCTCGGTGCTGCCATGGCTGCGCACACGCCGCTGCCCCCCAACCTCCGCCGGGGCTTGGTGGCCTTCAGCGGCTCCCTCTTCATGGACAACAAGACGCAGGACAGCGGCACTGCCCAGAGGTGCAGCCCAGGTACGCAGCAGGGCTCAGCCGGGTTTTGGGTCGCTGCGTCCCTGTGAGCCTGCCCAGCACCCCACTGAGCACCCGGGTGCTGCTGAGCGGGGTCCCTGCACCCACCTACCAATAAGTGCATTTACTGCTAGCACAGCCCCCCTGAGCATGGCAGGGGCTCCCTCGTGGCAGCGGGGCCCTGCGGGTGCTGAGCAGCCCTGCCCACCCCTGCCTGCTCTGCCTAGCCCACGAGCTGCTGGCCAACCTGCCCCTCCAGATGATGCTCTACTTCAATGCCTGCTACTTCCCGGTGTGGTGCCTGGCGGAGGGAATGATGCTGCAGCTGAAGGTACCGTCCCAGGGGGCACTTGTGGGGTTGAGCCTGCTCCTGCCCAACCTGCCTGAGCCACATGGGCAGGGGAAAGGGGACCCTCCTCAAGCTTAATGGGTCCCCCACAAGGCACAATGGCTCACCTCTGGCTCCCAGAAATGAACCACCACTGAGCTCTAGGCAAGGGAAGGTTAAAGTGGGAGGACAGAATGGGCAGCAGCACGGATCTGGGCTTGGGGCACAAGGAATGGTGCACAGGGAATGGGACACTGGGCATGGTATGCAGGTGTCAGGGCTGGCTGGGACAAGGCTGTGCCCCTGTTCCAGTACCACCTCCTCCCTGGGCACTATCAGCTCCTGCTGATCACCACCTTCCTCATCCTCTTGCTGGTTGAGGGCTCCCGCCTCTACCTGGGCTACATGGGGAACCTGCAGGAGAAGGTAAGCACCACCTCTGGCCTGGCCTCGAGTCCCCTATTCCTGGTGAGGGATGGTGTTGCTGTGGCTTTGCTGGATGTCCTCTCACTCGGGACCACCACAACCCATTCCTCCTGGAGCTCTCCTGGGAGGGAAGCACAGGGGCAAGCAAGACCTGGAGGCAGGGCACAAGGGACCCACTCGTTCTCCTGCTGTACCCCTCCCTGTGCCATGGGTGCAATGTTCCAGCACTGGGCTTCACAGTGTCTGAACACACACGGGCACAGCCCTGTGTGGCAGCAATGTCCCAGTGCCCAAAGTGCCAAGGCCAGCAGAGTGGGATAGTGGTCTCCATACCCCACCGATGGCCTCTGCACCCATGTCACCAGCTCTGCTCCTGCAGGTGCCCGAGCTGGCCGGGTTCCTCCTGCTCTCCTTCCTGATCCAGCTCCCGCTCCTGCTCTTCCTGCTGACGGACAGCCAGGTCCTGCGCCTGCCGCTAGAGCTGGTGGTGCACAGCCTGCTCCTGGCCTTCCTCCTGGCCGAGATCGCCGCTGCCTTCCTGGCGCTGCGCACCATGAGCAAGCAGCTGGCGGCACAGTTCTACCTGCGGCAGTGGGAGGAGGGCAGCCGGGGCCTGCCAGGGCAGGCAGCCAGGGAAGGACCCTGCTGCAAGACTCCCCCAGCCCACGCTGTCAGCCCCAGCAGGGAGCATTAAACAGTGCTCATGGCCCCGTTGCTCCACAGTGTGTTTGTGAGCCAGGCAGCTCAAGGGTGTCCAGAGCAGCCAATGGCACAGACCCCCCCCCACCGTGCCCACACAGCCTAGGAAAGGGGAGAGCATGGGGGTCAGCATCCCCAAAACGCTGCACTTGTCCTCCAGATCATCAGCCCTGGCAGGGGGAAGAACCAGGAGCTGCTGCACCCTCCAGCAAGCAAGTCCCAGGCAAGGGCCACTGGCTTCAGCTCAGCTCCTCAACCCTTCCCAGGCACAGCAGAGGAGATAACCCTGCTGCTGCCTGCAGAGCTCCCTAGGATGTGGGTCACCCATCTCAGCTGGAATCACAGAGGGTGCTGCACAAACTCTTTGGAGCCAGCCCCAGTGCTATAGAGGGAGCAGAGCCACCTCCCACTTTCCAAGCAGCTTTATTTTGTTGGATCCCTGGTTTTCACAGGAACTCCAGGCCCATGGCCATGGGGAATGGCAAGAAGTGCAGTGCTTTAAGCCTCTCATGCCAAGCATGGACAAGGGGCTTCCCAGTAAGCCCGAGGTCCCACAGCAGCTCCACTCTGGCCCTGGCTGGAAGCTGCACGTGGGGTTCATATTCCAGGAGCCAAGAACTTCTTCTGATGCAAACATGGCTCCAGGGCAGGCAGAGCCCCAGCCCAGCAGCACACACGCAGTGGTGCAGGTCAGGGCCCAGCTGCAGCCATGTCCCCATCACATCTACCCCAGGTTGCCCGATGGCCCTAAGCTGCAGCTTCACTCTTACCTTTGGGGGGTTTTGCCTGCAAAATGAATAGGAGCATCTTAGTTGCACCAGAGAGAAGGGGAAAGCCCAGGTGGGGCAGGTCCTGCTCTGCTCAGTCCCATGGGCCACATCCATTGTTTGATACCCCCATCCCATTCCTGACTCAGATCAGGCATTAGGGATAGCTTCTTCCCCTCAGTGGAATGGTGTAGCTCTGGGGCAGGTCACCAGGAGATCTGTGTCCTCAGAGGCTTCTAACACTTAGCCAGATAAAGCTGAAGATGAGCCAAGCCAAGGCTGGCAGCTCTCCTGCTCTGCAGGTCCCAGTCCCAGCCCACCCCTTCTGATCCCCCCAGTTCCCCCGGGCTGGGCAGTGCCTGAGCTGACAGCTCCAGCACCCTGGGAGAGCTGCCCTTGGCACATGGAGTTTGGCCAGATTCAGTTTGGAAGAGGGTGAATAATGTTGAGCTGAGTCAGGTTCTGTGGTAAGGTCCTCCCAGGGACTCCCTGTATTCTAACAGGAGTTGAGGTCGTGGTTCAGGTTTCCCTGCAGCTGGGGCACTGGTCTGGTCCCTCTCTTCCACTGCCACCTGTTGGCATTAAACTTGGAGGAGTTCAGTCTGTCAGGCTCGGCTCAGATCAGTCACCAACAACCAGAGACTCAGAACTGCTCCACTGGAGATTTCCCAGATCTCATGAACAGAGTTTTAACCCAGGGGCAGACAATTAAACCTATTTGCAAAACTTGCCTCCAACCTCGTCTCTTCAAAGTGGCCCCATCCTTACCTCCTCAAACTTCTCCTTCCAATAGAAGTCAGCCTTTGCATCCAGGTAGAGCAGAACCAGGTCACAGACCACCGTGGCCTGGAGACAAGACAAGCACAGCAGCCTGGTCAGCAGCAGCACGTCCTAGAGGAAAACCAGGTCCCTGCTCCAGCTCCCACCAAGCCCTACAAACCTGACCTGCCTCCAGCACAAGCCACCCAGGCAGGTCTCTGACCCAGCCTGCTCCCATGAGCTGCACAGGAGGTTAGATGAGATCACCTGGGTGGCAATGCATGAAAGCAGGGCCAGGGCCACATGGACGGGGATGAGCACATCTGTGAGGAAAGAGGGGCCAGGGGGATCCAGGCTCCCCAGGGCTCTGCTGGAAGGGAAGAGCTGCAGAAGTGCTCTACAAGGGGCTGCCTCACCTCAATGACCACAACACCGTGTCTGTGCTGAAGCGGGACACTGGCTCCCTGTAGTCAGGGCAGACACACAGAGGAGGTGCTCACTCCTGCGGGCTGAGACAGCTGGAGCAGACCAGCAAGCAACACCCCTTCCCAGGGGCACACAAACACCCCCCTCCATGAGCTGTGTCCCAACAGTGCTCAGGATCCTTGACCCAGCAGCACAACAGGAGAAGGGCAGCTAACACCCTGGTCCGAACACCAGGGAGCCGTGTGCCGGGGCAGGCGGGGTGACAATGGGTGAAAGACAAATCCCAACCCACAGATCAGAGAAGCGCATATAGAGAATACTCACGGCACCAAAGAGTGCAATGCCAGTGCCAAAGCTCACGGCAGCAGGAATTATGCTGAACTTCCCAGCCTGGCAAGAACAGTGAATGGAGAGTGGTGAGAGGTGTGGAACAAACCCTGCTGGGCAGACTGCTTGAAGCCAGGGAGGTGCTGGAGGACACCAAGGTCAGTTCTCCATGCCTACCTGTATGAACCTAACTTCTGTCACCTCAACTCAAAACCCCTTTGGCTGCCAAAGAAGAGACTGAGGCAGCTCATGCCTCGGTGGCAGCAGAGGTTACTGTGATCCCCTACTCCTGCAGGCATAGTGCCAGCAGCTGCCATCCACAGAACATCCCAGTGACCAGCAAACAGCCCTAGTGTGATGTGTCCCCCCTGCTCAATGAGTCTGGTATCTCAGAAGAGATTTCCAGGCTCCTGTCTCATCCCTGGCTATTCAATCCTGCTCCACACCTCCTGGACCTGATCTCACAACCCAGAAGTGATGTACCCTGTCTTGAACATCTGCTTCACCCTCTTCAGGTGGAAAGGCCACTGCTAAGCATAACAGACCAGCTGTTTACATCTCTCTGGTGGCAAATCCTCTCAGCACAGGCCCCATCTGGCACAGTTGAGTGCTGCGTTTGTCAGTGATGCTGCACACTGTGGTGTCAGCCATCATTATGCCCATGGGTTTTCTCCCCAGGGGTACAATTAAGAAATCAGAGCAGTCTCCAGTATCTGAAGGGCCTACAGGGATGCTGGAGAGGGACTCTTCATCAGGGACTGTAGCAATAGGACAAGTGGTGATGAGTTCAAACTTAAACAGGGCCATCCCTAGCAGTATTCAAGGCCAGGGGCTTGGAGCAACCTGGTCTAGTAGGTGTTCCTGCCTGTGGCAGGGGATTGGAACTGGATGATCTTAAGGTACTTCCCAACTCAAACCAATCTGTGATTTTAAGAAGAGATTAATTGCCCACATTCAGAAAAGTTCAGGTTGATCTTCCAGACAACCTCACCTTGCCTACAGGGCCCAGTGCTTCTCAACACCCATGTCATCAGTGAGGGAAGCCTTCCTGCTCAGGGCATTATCAAGAAACTTCCCTTCAAATGGGAGAGACTATTATCTCCTGCTCTGCTTGGAAAACTCTAGGAAGAGGGGAAGAGCTCACCAGGGTGAGAAGCCATGCCAGGAAGGCTGCAGGAGAGGGCAGGCGGAAGCGGTGAGGGAGTCAGCCCGGCGGGGGCAGCAGTACCTGCCCATGCACAGAGATGTCAAAGCGGATCCCATAGAGCTTGAGCAGGGTTCGGTAGAGCTGTCGCTGGGAGTCCCAGTAGTAGGAGGCAGTTCTGTAGGAGATACCGGACATGGCTCATAGCCAGGGCAGCTCTGTGCAGGCAGCGGTCCAGTGGCCTGGGACTGCTGGAGCAATGTGCCTGTGCATGCACACCATGCATCCTCCAGTGGGCTGGAACATGGGTGATGCACCAGCTTGGCATCAGCAGTGGGGCATCAGCATCCACACAGCACCCAGCCTGGGGTTGCTGGGAGCACGCAGCTCTCAGTGTGTCCAGTTCAGGGTCAGCACAGGCATGAGCCGCCACATGTCCCTGCCCTCCAGCAGGAAATGCCTTCATAGCTCCAAACACAGCAGAGACACAGGGTGCAGGAACTATCACAGCACCCCAGGACTGTTATCGCATCCCCAGAAAAGTAAGTATTACGTAGTGTTCACCTGAGGTGGAATGATAAGAAAAAGCACCCTGAGCACATGCCCGGTGCTTCACAGGCAGGTGCTACGCACAGCCCATTCCAAAGCATCCAACAGATCCTTTCCCAATGGCGACATCCCCAGTGAAGGGCTTCTCTACCTTTCACAAGTATATACAGCTGTCTGCCTCCCAAAGTTTGAAAAAGGCCATTTATCATGTCTAAAAGGTGCTAATGACGTGTTTTGATAATGAGGTTTTTTTGTGTAAATTCTTGAATTGCTACCATAACTATAGATTGAAATAAGTCTGCCTTTAGTTTACTACCTTGCACTGTTGTCTGTGTATTTCTATGAGTTTAGAACAAGAAACACATGAGGAGACTGTGTGCAAAACACATGGCAGCCAACAAAAGTCACTTCTGGTTTTTGACCCTTTGGCTGCATATTGACTCTCTGGCACACAACCACAAGCACATTAGATGTTGCCTTTTAACCAGTCACTGTTATCAGCTGTAGAAAATGCAGCAAGTTGTGTGCATAATTTAGCTATTCCTATTTATGAAGTAGGAGCATAGTGAAAACAGGTTTAATCCAGAGTGATCCGACTTCTGCTGCTGCTGAATCTGTTTGAAGATCACCCTTGTGGGCTGGATTGGCAGCACGTAGCCTGTTTCCTACTCCTGCATTGATGTAGTGGCAGCTCTGAATGGGCAATGTTCCGCAAGAAGATCAACAGGAAATAGAAGAGTATATATATCTTTACATAAAAGCTGTTGGTTGGATCACATCAGTAAAAGTAACGTGTTATAAGTAACAACGGGGAAGGATGACTAGAAGCATTAGATGATACATTCTGCTTATAAGCTGCAATGTCTCATTTTTAATAATGGTGTTCCCTGTCTTCTGCCAGGGTTTAAGCACCTCTCAGTGAAAGACTGCAGGGAAGAATAGGTCTAAGAAAACAAACATTATTAGCTGCTTCTGTGAGTTGTTTTCTGCTTTTGTTTTAAATCATGAAGAGGATGAGCATGTCAGCAAAAGCAAAGCAAGAAAAGCAAACAGCAAAGCTGGAAAACCATACCTAAAAGATAAAAGAGCCATGTAGGTGATGGACCAAAATGGAGGAAGACTGCAATGCTAACATCAAACCAGAAAACAATTTATCTTCTGTAGATTCTATGTGAAAAGTATCAGACTAACAAAATAAACAATGTAAACATGTAACAGCATGTCCTCAGGATAAATCCCTACCTGCTCACCCCACACCTGAACATGCTCACTGAGAGCTTGTGTTTCTTATCCAACAAACGGAAAATTCTTGGTTTTAATTCAAAGGATAACAATTAGAAATCAAGCATTAAAAATGAGCTTTCCCTTAAAAAACAAACAAACAAAAAAAACCCCCAAACCAACAAAACTCCACAGCAATTTTTAGAAGAGAATAAACTTTGCTGAACAAGACAGGAGGAATCATTTTATTTTGTGTGTTATTGTACTTGGGATTGGTTTTTACTGCAAGTGTAAGGAGGGAGATGAGGTGTAACTCAAAGTTTTTTAAAGGACAGATGACAGAAAATCATTACCCAAATGCTTTATGACAGCTGGACACTGAATCATCATCACTTGTGAATTCGTTGATTTCTTTTTTGACAGGTAAACTCATCAGCTTAATTAGAAAACATTCTGCAGGGTTTTGATTTTCAAATGAGTCCACAGGAGTCCAGGAATTTAACTGTTTTCTTAACAGAGCACATGCCTGATATGTTTATCTGTAATGGGTTACTGTGGAATAAACCAAACTACAGGTTCCTAAAAAATTCCAAAACAAAACCCACAAAACCCCCACAGGAAAGCAAAAACAATGGAAAAGATAAGAAACTGAATAAACAAGAGGGAAGCTGACCCAGGAGAAGGAACATGCACACCTGCTCCCAGCCCAGCCTACAGGGTCAACTATTCTGAAGGCATTACTCAGAATATGGAGGTTTCAAAGAAAACAGAACATGTGTCTAGAAAAGGCTGATGACTGCAGTCCCAAGGTGGTCCAGGGACTATCAGTGAGAGCTTACACACTTTTAGGGGTAGAAGAAAAAGAAGACTGCAGAAACAGTCACGCTTGGATGAAAAATCTTTTCACAGTGTTCTCTCCCAGCGGTGAAACTCTTGGCTACATGAAGTGTCCCTAAGCACATAAAAAAAAGGCTAAAAAAAAGGCTAAGGATAAGATAAAGAATGAGTAGCAGCCTATATAGTTTGTATATAGGCTTCTTTTTGAATGAAAGCTTATTTTTGAATGGGTTCTGAAGACACTCTTTAACCTGTTTTGGCAGTCTTCTATAGAGTTGGAGTTGATAAGCTCATGAACAGCATTCAAGCCATTCATACCTAGAGTCTAAGTCCCAAAGTATTGAGAAATCAGAGGTGATGGAAAGTCAGACTGACACTTAAGTGTCAGGTATGCATTTTCCATACGCATGCTTTGCTTTTCTCTAGGCTTTAGCTTTGCTTTTCTGAGCTACAAGACAACTTTGCTGATGTATCACAAGGAATGTTAACCAAAATACAAATAATAATCTTTTTTTTGTAGCTTTATGCAGCATGGATTTAAACCTAAATCAAAATGGACAGTCCTCAGCAAAGGGTGACCCTGGTGATTTGCTTCTCATCAACTTGAGCAAGAGTGTGGTAGCTCTTTGCCTTTATCTCGGTGAAAGATTGGCTATGGTGTCCACCATACTGGATGTAGGTGACCCGTACTCTCCCTCTACTTGCTCACAATTTGTCTCTAGCAGCTACTGAAAAAATACAAGGAGACTTGCAATAGAAATTTATACAGTAGTAACTGCAAGCTCCTTGTTCACTAAACGAAGGAAACCACATTTGTGATACACACTGGAACAAAGTAAAATGAAGGTAATTAAGCCATATCCAAGCTTCTTTGGGACAGAAAACTATTTTTCCCCCCACATCCCACCAGCACAAAGCAGTTTGTGTTCTCCACATATCAGACAGAGCATCAGCAGGGAACATCACATTAGAATTTCAAACCATCTCTGGCAGGGTGATGCCCCTTGCCTTGCAGGTCTGACAAAAGTGCCTGAACTGTCTTCTCAATCTACTCTGGCACACTCAGGCCAACTGAATTCATCATATTGTGATTAAGCATTGCTTTAAAACATGTATTTCTTGTTAAATTTTCCTGGAAAAAAATCATTCAAGTATGAAGATTTTGTCCTGAAACACCATTAGGAGATTTCATTAAAAAAGGGAAAAAGAAATATCAGCAAAAAAAGGCCTCTCTTCTCTTTCCTCATAGTGTGACACGCTACAATTTCTCTCCTACTATAAACTTCTGATAGAGTTTCAAACATAGATATACCTTTATCTAATTGCACTCAAACCTTCTGAAAAAAAGTCCCAAGTCTAAGTGGAAAGAAAATGCTTTTAGATGAAATATTCTTTCATGTAGAAGTCTATGACATTCTAACTACACTGTTACAGCTGATAAAACGAATCTAGGTCCTGACCCTTTAAAGCACTCCTATAGGTAACAAACCCTTTATAGCCTTCCCACATGGCTTTCCCACAAGAAAGCCCCAACAGAAGATCTAGATCATAGCATAAAATATCCCCTATCTACAGTACCAATGTGCAGTTCCTTATCTTCTATTGTCCTCCTCTGTTTCAGGTTGGCCAATGATATATTGAATCCAATTTGTGAGTTTGTATTTAAGGAATCAATAAATGGGAAAGAGTAAAGCAACATGCTTGGGAAAAATGTTTAACCCATACTGTTGCTATCAACCTGGTCTTCAGCATTCAACCTGACATGTATTTCTTAGAGGCTGCCTGATAATACTTAGCAAACTTCAGACAAAGCAGCTCTGTCTCCAGTCTTTTCTCTGTTGCATACAGGCATTTTTATTTGTTTTTTCTCTCCTTTTACTTTCTATGACAGGATACAGAGGGCAAGCATAATTCTGGTAGCAAAGTCAGTAAGTGAAATACAAAGGAAGTGGACTGTAAAAACAAACACATGGTAGAGAAAGTTCCCCTTCAAACAGATAACAATCTATTAAACAAGAGATGAGGCCTCAAAAGAAGAGGCACAGAAATTAGATCTTGCATAGAGAATAAGGGTCCATAAGCTAAGACTCCCAGAGCGATGACCCATAGCTTTGGCCACTGCACTGTATAATCAGAAACTATCATCTATTGCAAATAGAGGTAAATCCCTCATTCCATGAACAGGAAAAGTTACCCAGATTTCCCAGGAGATGCTCTGCTTAGTGCAGTCACTCTTTTCATCTGGTTTATCTCATAACTTGGCACAATGTTGTGCTCCTTGTTTAACTGAAAGGCTTAGGAAAAAAACCAAAGCAACCCACCAACATGCATTACTATACAGCACCAACTTGATATGGACACCATGTTCTCCATGGTAGTTCTCCACCAGCCTTCTCTCTCAGTGTGATCTAATGGTTGCATGTTCAACATGTTTCCATGGGCATTTGACTCCCTACAGTAAAGGAAACAAGGCCACCTCTCTGTTTCTATGGAACGAAGTGACATCCTACCTGCGCTGGCATGCTGCTCTGATGGGATCCCCTGGCACAACAAACCAGCTGGAGACTTGTGGTTCGCTGGAGGGATGAGCCTGTGCTCAGACTGCTCATTTTAAATGCATGGTGATGTGGGAGGGAGCAGCCTATTCTCAAGAGGAAGAACTTGGTGACAGAAGATGTTAGGGAGATAACTGTAAGGAGATAAGTGTATTAACTGTGGATAGGTGGGCAGTGTTCAAAGGTTAAATAATAATGCCCAGAAACACACAAGTAAATGCTGTTAATTACAGACTGGTCATACTGTTGACTTTCTGTTCACAGTGTTCTCTAAACATTTATTCCTTACATGGTGTATGACCTGGAACCTAATCTTTTTCTGGAGGACACAACAATTTTTTATTTACTCAGAAAACGGGTAGGCATGCAGAAAGAGAGCCTGGCCAGGAGTTCTAGTCTGGTTTGTAGTGGCTCTGGGATACAAAAAGTTTCTTCTGAATTTTTACAGAAGTATTTTCTAGAGAACATACTTTCTCTCCTTGCACAAACATATGCTACTTAGAGCTAGTGGTGACTTTCCTCTAAGACAAGTTGTCCTCTCCTAGCCAAGCACTTTGAGGAACACAGTATGTATGACCCTTTTGGATTCAGATGAGCTCCACAAGCAAATCAATCTTCCTTTCCTGAAGCATGAAAGCAATCGTATGATGAACAAGGTCAGCCGCATCCTGGTCCACATATGGAGCCATGCTGCGGTATCTCTTCTTTCTCTACAGCTGCTGTAAGAGTCCTTTTCTGAAGCGTGCATTCTCATTTGGCATGGAGTTTAATCCTGACTCGATCTTCCTTTTACACCCCATGAACCCCAGGGATGCCACATTCTTTGGCTGGGCCAGATACAGGGTCCTTGAAAGCTCTGAACTGTAACTGAGACGTGAAATATGCTGCATATTTCTAGTCCTCCCACAGACTTCTGCAGTTTTTAGCAGGATGAGTTAGCTCCTTTTTGTTCAGCTCTTCTTTTTTAAAAAACAAAACCCTATTCAAATTACAGCGGCATTCTTTCTCTGTGTGGACAGGTTGTTAAAATTCTTTTCCAATATAAGTTTAACATGCCTCAGTGGCTTCCTTTATTCAGTATTAGCTGCATTTGTTCCATAGGCATGTCAAACACTCAACATACTGCAAGCAAAGTAATACCTCCTCACGGATCAGAGATCTGGGTGTTAGGTCTGCATGGATCACGAAACAGGGTGCTCCTCCCATGTAAGCATCAGCTACATTAAAGTTTCCACATTACAAAACTGTTCCTTGCACCCTTCGCATAGAATGCTTCAGCACACAAAAGAAAAACAGTGCTTTCTTTTGTACTTAAATCAGGTCTTGCAGTTGTGTGTCAAGTAGTTCTCTTGCATCTAATTTATCACGTGGCCCTGTTTCTTTTTAAGACAAGAAATTAGACTGGCTGTAGACAGGAGTCGTGCATTGCTAGAATCAAGATAGCACAAGTCTGTTTCTACCTATGTTTCTGATAAAATGTATTCCTTCTGTTGGTTTTGCTTGTGTTTTCAGTTTCCCAGTAATTATAAAGCCTTGATACTGAATCACCCACTGTTTAAGAAACACAAATATGAAAAACAAACTATTCTCTAGTTTTCACTGTACAGATGCAGAATTATCTAACAAGAGTCCCTACCATCTTCTGCAGCCTGGTTTTCCAGTTCTGAAGGAATCGTACTCCCATCCCTCCTTTCAGGGACTTACTCCTGGAGGAATAAGACTGCTTGGAGACATACCTAGATGTGATCTGAATTCATCCATTTCATGTGCTTGTTCCTTTTGCCTTATGTAATTCCCCTCTCCTGAGCAATTTTTATCTATTTTTTGATTAAGCCTTTGGAAACAATCTTTCTCCCTTTTCTTTAGTAGCCAATTCCTGGTAACATGATGATACAACTGGGAGCACCAGAGGCCCAAGGAATCTGAGAAGGTTTAGTATCCTTGCTTTTTATGAGATTGTTCACAAACACAACTGACTTGCTTACAGAATGGCAGATTATTAAGATCAAGAATGATTCTCTAATGAGAATGTCAAAGGATTTTTAACAAGAGGTTATTTTTCCACATAGAAAACATATGTCTTATTTACATTGCAGTAGAGGATCAGCTCTGAAGTCAGATATTTAACAAATAAGTAAAACCACAAGTAAGTCTCTGCTTCAGGAAAGCCAGCAGCTGGGACGGCATCAAGGAAAACAGCTGGAAGAAGAGGCAGAGGTGGCTTCCAGGAACCAATAGGAGCAAGGGCAGTTACTGCTACATCAAAGGAAGAACAACAGCGGAATCCTAACAGCTCTGGAGTTGTTACAGGAAGGCAACTGATACTATGGGAAAACAGCACTATCAGACCAGCACTATCAAAGGTGAATTTTGGCTGAAAATTCTAGATAAGGAAACACTAAGTATAGCAATAGTTTGTTAAGTAATTATACAGAGGCAAGGTTGTCAATTGTGCCTTACAGGAAATCAGTAGTTGAAAGCATTAAAGTCTCTTATGAGTTTAATCAGACCTTTGTTGTAGCTACCATGGAAACGAAGGATATACTGAGAATTCATTTCCTAATACATAGCCTGTACATACTCTGAGTAGAGATAATTTGGTAGCTACATCTACTGGAAATGCAATCAGGACACACTAAATAGCGTGATACACAGTAAATGTGGTGTCATCACAACAGATTACAGTTACGCTTTGTCTTTTGATTATTCTGGGCTGACAGCACTGACTTATTTTCAGGCAGATACAGGGCAAGTGATTTTATAAAATTGCTGTGTTCATCCAACAAATATCAGTCTCTGGAAAATCATCTCACCCCTGGGAATGTGGAAGTAAGTGAGTCCATATAATAATGGATCTTTGCTGTGGGTGATGCTATAATGAAGCAGGCTCAGAATACTTCTGCAATCTCTCTGGGTAAGATTAAGATAGAAAAGATCGAGCTATGTGCTTTCCTTAAAATAAGAAAGCACATAGCCTGGTCACTGTGACACCTAACTTCTCTTCAGCTGCAAGCAGGTGTGCTATTAATTCTGATATATGGCATTCACAACAAACAGTGAATACTCAACTGAATGCAAGAACATCTGGTCTAAGACGACACTCATTTATACAAGGGTTGTGGAGGTTACTGACAGAAATAAACAGTTGCTTACATTTAAAAAAAACTATTTAAGTGTCTAAGTTTCAGTCTTTGGGATGTTTAAACTGCATACACTGGGCCTTTGGTTTTACTGGGAACTGAGGATACATGGATATACAGGGGAAAGTTCTGCTGACTTTTCATGAATTCAGAGCCAAATTTTGTTAACCTGCACATTTTCTGACAATGAAAAGTCAGTGTCTTAGAAAACATCTGCACTTCCATGAATGTCCCACCAAAAAAAGCAGGGCTCTTTTAGGATGCTGCAGTCAACAAACTCCACTGGTGCAGGAAGCTGCGCTCCATGCACTCTGCAAAGGGCTGTGCCAAGTCATCACTCAGTTGCTGCCAAGTACCTCCTGGGCAGCTTCTGTCCACCTAGAGCACACACGAAGAAGCTAGAAGCTTTGTATGTTCTTATGTGGTCAAAAACCTTAACTCTAAAGAAAAAAACATGGCTGTCATATCCCACTTTGGATGGCAGTGGCCATAATCCATAATTCTGGGTGGAAGGAAGGTAAAAGCTAAACACGTGGTTGGGAAAGCTGTATGGGCAGGCTGTGAAACATAGAGGTTATGTGATGGACACAGAGGATGCCAAAACAGCAGACTGAACTCTTTATGACTTCACTGCTAGTTTTGCTGAAAGGCATATTTTTTGCTTTACTTTGGATTTTTCAGGTATTATAATAAAGATGAATTTAAAATGTTTTTCTCTAAACTCTGAAATTTGAAACTATATTAACCCCGCTGATAAGTGAAACAGAAAATCAACATACAGGCCTCCCACTAATCATTTCCATCCCTCCGTTTATTTATTATCTCATTTGTAATGCAATCTAGAAGTCAGCTTCACATAGTGACTTCATCTCAGGCCCCTTTATTATGCGATCTGAAGTAAATCAACTTTCTATTTCTTTCCTCTGGAGATCCTTGAGTAATTTTCCTCAAGAGTTCTGCAATTATCCTTACAAATTTTTCTGCTGGGTCAAAGCAAGGATGCAGTCATATAAATCACATCTTTGCAGAAGTTTTTTCTTCAAGCTCTTCTTTGCCCTGATTGAGTTGTAGACTGAAAGGAAGTTTGTAAGTGAGCTAAATCAAACAGGAGATTAATTGATTTGTGAGTAAGTGTGTCTACACCTTTAGTAACCCTTACTCACCTGAAGGGTTAACAAATTCTTTGTTTTATGACAAGCTACCTTAATACTTACAGGCAGTCTCATCTTGGTACATAGCACATTCATCATGTTTGGGTTTTTTCCTCCTTATTCTTTGGAGAACTGCTAAATGATAAGGGTTCAATAAAAATGATTTCTCAACTCTTCCTATTCCATCCCTTCCTTTACCATGCACTACAGCTCTCATATTCTCGTAATTCTTTTTTGTCAGTTCCGGCAAGATTGCAGAAGGAGATCTTGAATATCCTTTCAAACCCACAGAATATAAACTATCCACATATTTTAAATCACTATGAGGTAAGCTGTAAACATACAAAATGTCAGCCGCTTTTGTTATGCTTCATAGACACACTTACCTCATGGTAAATGAGAACAAGTATGTGGTACAGCACGTACCAGCCCTCCCAGAGCAGAGCTGCTCAGCTACCTTGTACCTGGTGCCAACTTCCTCTCTAGGATTTGGGTCTCCAGGGTATGTTATTTCACTGCTAGCTCCCTTATTTCAAATGTCCCTCAAACCTAGCCTGGGATGATTTGTTTGGAAGTTTAATGATTCCAAAGCAAAACCAGCATAAGCTGTTCAGTCTTTTCCTTATTGAATCACAGTGTGGGAAAGGTGGCTCAGGAACCTGAGCCAGGAGAATTGTACTCAGGATGCACCTGTTTCAGCAAAAAAATCTCCAAAAATCTCCTATATTAAAACATCTTTCAAGAGAAGTGCCGAGTGTGCTTGGAAAATGAGCTGTTCTCTGCAGTGTTGAGATCTCTGGGGCAGGGGTTGGCAGCCCCCCAAGAATGGTGTACCAGATTGACTTCTTCCTTCTCATCTTCAGAATGTATGGAGAAAAAATCAGCAAGACTAAGTGGGAGAAGGGAGGTATTCTTTGCCGAGATTCCAGGTACCACAACCACCCTACCAGCAGTATCCTTCCTCCATGCTACCAGCTGAGAGATGCTGATTCCACATATGGCATTTCTCAAAACACTCCATTTCTTGGCTCCCAGCTCTATGCTTATCCACCACTGTGCCTTTTAAAACCTATCCAAATAGTTCATGTAGCACATGTGCTCTCACTTGCTGGTCTTTCCTCTAGGACACCGTGAACCCTTAGATATAGAGGCAGTGCAATTTCACTTACGCTGCTATTTCTCACATCATTTCTGACATCTGGAAAACTCAGTTTTTAGAGCTCACTGGCCTCATTTTTCTTCAGTTGCTCCAGGCAGTGCAGAACACTGGTCATCTTCAAGGCTTCTCAGAGACCTTGTGAGAAACAAGGGACTTATTTGGCCAAACCTATCTGTCATATCCTCATCTCATCAGAGGAGAATTCTACAGCAGAAATCCCAGAGCCAAGCGCTGCTATCTGACTCCTAACAAAAGCATGCGCATTTGAACATACTACACCAGATTCCCTAGAATTTAATGTTGATTTTTCAGTTTTTAATTTTCACTTGTGCACACTTTCTTCAGCATTCCCATCAGACCTTTCCTTTGTTTTGTTGTTTTTTTTTTTTTGTACCAACAGGTGTGGAATCACTAAAAAGCAAGCCCTGGCACATGAGAAGGTGCTCTGGTTTTCAGAACTGGGATGGAGAACCGAAGCTTTTTGGTTTGGCATAATCTGAAGGCCACAGAGGTGTCCCTTTGAAAAAATGAGGTTGGTAAGGTCCTGACGTTTCATTTCTCCATGTTTTGAACATCCAGCTGAGGAAGGATATCATACTTTTCTCTGGAGAGGAGATAAAAGAGGTGCTGAAGGTCTCTGAAGGAGAGCTGCTCTCTGAACCCTGCAGGCCATGAATGGCTGAGAAATGCAGACATGGGGGAGATTTATCACGATCAAGGAAGCAATTTATAATGGGGAGGATGTGTCCAGTTTACCCGTAGCGTATTTGGTTTGGAACTGCCACAGCAGCAGGCACTGTTGTACTGCGCTGCAGCCTTTACGTGGCAGTAGAGCCCAGCTCTGCCTCAGGACACCAGGACAGCCAGCCACAGGCAAGGGGCCAAACTCTAGCAGCCCTATAACTTCAGGGCTGCTCTGTGGAGAGGTTACAGATCACTATTTTAAGCACCAAACCAGTGAGACCATTCTTCCAAAAGCAAGACAGCTGATATGATGGCATTTTAAATAATGGTGTCAGAAGCTTCAGGTCCTTCTACAAGGGATTTCAGTGTTACAATGAGCAGAATGTAGCCAGTGCTAGTCCAGGAGCAAACAGGTCCCTAGTAACTGTATGGAAGACATATAGGGCCAACATCTCATTATTCGACTGAGTTAGTTCATTTAGACAGCATGGTAAGACTGTGAAAGCTAAGCCGTTCAGGTTACCTACCTGTTTACTCTACCAAGTAATTCCTATCTCCTTATCTCAACACACTATACCAAATCCATGGATTTGCAGCTTCCAAAAGTACCTGAGAACTCTAGTTTTTCAACTGCACTAAGGAAACAAAGCTGAAGCTACATCTACAAGACCATTATTGACTTCATACTCAAGTCTGTGCCTGATTTTGCAGTCATGTCACTTGAATGAGATCAAACCAGATGCTGATGTCTATTCTGCATGCAGAACAGAAGACAAGTGTAAGCCAGTTTTTCTTTGACTTGCCTGAAAAGTCACTGGCCAGAAGCACCTCTTGGCAAAATACTTATCCAGCCTCCAGTAACATTTGGCTTCAGTGTCATCTCAAGCCTCCAGATAATGTTATACTACAGGCACTGGTTAAGGAATGGCAGCTGCTAGGAGAAAAACACTGCCACAGTCTACATTTGGGAAACCTTTCCAAATACTGTTTCTAAGTGAATAAATAATATGAGAGGTTTTATATTCAATAGTAAACAAATAAAAAAGGCTTTTGAATTAGTAGCAGCTAAACTAGCTGCCACATTTCTATACAGTAAATAATGTAGTTTAACCCTCCAATGATGCAGTTACTACACTTACAGCATTATCCATTTCTTTAGATATCTGAAAAACTATTACAGCAGCTGACATTTTGTAACACAATGTTCAGGATCTCTTCCTATATAAAAAGAAGCAGCCAGAAAAATTTAAATCTTTTTGGTTTTAAAGAATTAGACTAAATTCCCAATGTAGGCTGAACTCTAAAATCAAATTATCTTAAAACACAAGAAGTATTAGGAACATTTAGGAGAAAGAAAAAAAAAGCTTCCATAAACTCAGAGTCAATTTTATCCAGAATATAAAAATCATAGAAACCATGTTTTCAAACTAATAGTGCTGAAAAATTCTATCACAACATTAATGAAATAATGATGATGATAACAATAATAATAACAACAACAATAATGACCGAAGTGAAAAAATAGGTAGGGATTTAAAATGTCACAGTCTGACATTTTCCATAATAAAGGAGCATAAGTTGAAGGTGATATTAGTGGCAGCAATGATTTTGAGTCTCCAAAGAGAATTCATTAAACAATCTTCACTGACATCTAAATTTATGTAAAAAGCAAAGGCACGGAAGGAGAGTTCGATGACTTTCAGGATGTTAGATTTCCAATTAGGAAAACCTTACCAAGAAGGAGCAGAAAAGGACTTTGATCAGAGTTGGAGTAGAGGATTGTTTTGCAGATGTCAATTGAAATAAATGGTGCAAAAAACCTAAGGAAGGGAAATGTTTTCCTAGAAGTGAACTACTTATTGGTTAAAGACTGCGCATTCATTCTGGTTTGTGCCTTTTCCAAGAAGATGTGCCAAATATGATAACAAGCATTGAAACTGGGTAACAGCTAGGATCGAATAATCAGGGTGTGATCAGAGCAGAGATGCTAAAGTATTAAGTACAACAAAACAACAAGCAAAACAAAAGCTTCTACCTGAAGCAAATCTGAATCTGTAGACAAGATAACATGAAAGAAATCTGACTCGCAAGTTTGTAACCCGCAGTAATAAGCGGGTATGAGTCATGAGACCAAGAAATAAATAGACTTCTGATCTCAGAGGCAATGTACAGAAGGGGAGAACAAAATTCAGAATACGAACATGGCACTGTATCTTAGCAAAGGTCTTCTGAAACTAAATTTGAAGAAGATGACCTCATAACTCTTCAAAACTGCAATGGAAACTTACCTTTACCTTCACCACCATTTGCTACATACAGTTGGAAGTGAGTGAGGATGCTGTAGGTGTTCAATTTGCTGGAGAGCTCAGTGAGTTACGGGGGAGTCATGCTATACAGCAGTCAAGGTAGGAATCCAAAGCCCTGCTGTAAGTCTCCAAAATACTGTCAAGCTTTCCAGTTTTAACACCAAGGACATTTTCAGAGCAGCAACAGAGGTCTGGATTTATAGTATATTCCTGACTTTCCTAAGATGAGACTCCCACACTAACAAGCAACCCTTTGCACTCAATCCCTTACTTTTCCTCTCAGCAGCAAAATTTGTGTCTTTATTATTTATATATAACATTATAACGCTCCACCCCATAAGGCAGGACCTTATGTACCATTTCACTGAACAAATGTCTTCCTTTCAAGGCAGCAGGCAGTGACCAAGAAGTTGCAACACCAACTCAGAGCACTCTAGGGGTATCAGGACAGGCACACAGGGAAGATGTGCATTATGTCTCCTTTCGCTCATCCCTAAACTGACTCAACATCTTTGTTTACAAATTGCAAGCATAGCTCAAGCAGACAACTTCCAACACACATTTTTTGAATGGAATGGCGCTGGAGAGTCATAGCTTGGAGGTTTGAAGACCATAGGTTGCACACCTACAAACTAGACAATTTCAGGAGTGGCATTGTTACTTGTTTGGAAACACTGGGTAGAAATCAGATCAGTGTAATGAGGGAGAAGTTTATAGGAGTGTATATATCAAGGACTTATTACGCAGATCCTACAACCATCATTCAATGGAAAACTGGCAGCATCTACAGTGTGAACCCAAGGTTTCTGAGAGGAGAAGGGAGTTTTTCAAATTTATCAGAATGGTCTGGACAGAAATTAACTTTCTCTGCCAACATTTATCATTTCATTTTCCTCTAAGTAGGACTGGCAAGCTCTTTGACTAATGGAATGAAGCAGAGATATGTTACAAAAGGTTTTATAAGGAGTTCTCTATAATTTTCCACAGTTGTGTCAGCACAATGACACAACTTGCTGACTGCATCCAGCAAGATGCATCTCAAACACAATCCAGAACCTCCACAGTTGGCTCCTTGGTGCCTTCCACAACCATCACTCCCTGGCTCCCGACTCTGAGCTCACAAGGGTTTCTCTGCCACAGCGGTTGACGGATGCTGCTCTCTATAGCTCCCTTATTCTGCTGCTGCAGGAGAGGCAGCACTGGACAACCAGACCTTCGTTTTCTGGCTATCGTCTGAGAACCATGCTTAATATCGTAGCAGTTGAAACAACAGCTGAGCACAGCTACCCTTCATTCAGTTAAGATGTAGTGCACGCAGTTTATGCCTTCAAAGGTAAGAGTAAAGCACTTTCAGAGTTCGCTTTTCCTTCAGTTATAAACCAATCACTTCCTTCACTTCTTGTTATATCTGGAGCAACATCATGAAGATACTTGGATCCCATTCATTTGGAAATGAGAGTTTACCCTTTTGTTCATCTTTGAAATTAGTTTTATCTCCCTTCAATCAGTGCTTCTGTTTAGGGCATAATGATGTTCCCAACTTGCTATACTTCAAGTTAAGATATTTTTTTCATGGTATTCACCAAACTAGAACCACTACAACAAAATCCAGCTGTGCCACAGAACCGTAGACTAGTGGAGGTCAACAGGAACCTCTGGAGATCATTCAGTCCAACTCCCTGCTCAAAGCAAGATCACCTACAGGAGACTGCTTGGGGACATGTTTTGAATACATCCAAGGGTGAAGACACCACAACCTCTCTGGCCAACCCACACCAGTGTTTAACCACTCAGAGTAAAAAAGTTTTTTCTTATGCTTAAATGGAATTTTTCATATTTCAGTTTGTACCTACTGTACACTGTCACTGTCACTGAGCATCGCTGAGAAGAGTCTGGCTCCATCTTCTTTACTTCTCCCATGCTACTTATATACATGGGTAAGAACCCCTGAGCCTTCTCTTCTCCATAACTCCAGCCCTAGCAGCCTCTCCTCACACAGAAAAGGCCCTCTTCTTTTAACAATTAATTCCTTAAATTTTTCCTCTAATAACCTTTGTGGTCTTTTGTTGGACTCACTCCAGTATGTCCAGTTCATATCTATGTTGTACTGGGAAGCCCAGTACTGGACCCAGCACTCCAGATGTACCTCACAAGTGCTGAGCAGAGGGAAACAACCACCTCCCTTGACCTACTGGCCCCTTCTGGGCCCACACTTTCCATACTCTTCCTTTTGCTGCTGATGTGCCTGCAGAAGCCCTTCTTGCTGCCCTTCATGTTTGTTGTCATTCAATTCCAGATATACTTTGGATTTGTAAATCCACCCTTGCATGCTTGGACAGTGTCTCTGTATTCATACAACAAATATCTCCCATGTATAGCTACTACATGAGTTTACAGCAAAATTCCCTTTAAAGAAGCAAAAAACAGAAACAGCTATTTTAACTTTTCATTCCACTTCTGTGGACTTCAGTTCTACTTACCTGATCTATAGCGCTCATCCCGTGACCCTGAGGACCTGCGTCGGTGATATCGAGAGGAGGAGGATGGGGTAACAGGAGTTCGACGTTCTTGTGGCAATGCCTGGTCCACCCCTGCATTAATTAAAAAACAAAACAAACAGCTCATTCTGATTGAATGCCAGAAGCTTAGTAGTGAGGAGGAGGAGTTCAGCCTACCCTAGAAGCAGAAAAAGCATCCAGTGGCTAAATCATGCCATGTCAATTGGTTACACAGTACTTGCCTTTGGGTCAGCTTTTCTGGTGTGGTTATTTCGCTGGTTCTCTCTAAGACAACCTTTTTCCAAGATCATAGACTACGTAAGAATAGCATATAGGCAGCAAGCTTGGTGATATTGTCTTATTTTCCCAAACATGTGAGCTTTCATAAAGTAGTATTCAGGAAATATTTTGATGTGCTAATAAAGGCAGGCGTGATTGCAAAGGATCTTGAAGCTTTCCTGCAAATTGGTTAAAAGCAACTCCTAAGAAGACTTGTACTGATAATACAAGTCTAATAGTTTATCTATATTATATATATTATATATATATATATATCTATAGTCTATATAATATCTTAGTCTTCCCAGTGCGCATTATCTAAACCCTCATGCAGTTGGATGACACCAGCTGGTGACAACAAAATACTAACCTACAGAAACTAGATGCCCTGTAGGAAGGGAACTATATTAACACCTATAGGCACTTTTAGCTTCCGAGAGCCAGAAAGCAAACAATAACTGCACCAAACCAGGCTGAAAATAGTGATCTGTTCCAGCAAAACAACAAAAATAACTCAGCGTTATAAAATACATACACCTGCAGTGCCTCAGTAAGTATCTCTAAACATCCAGTATTTAAGATTCATCCCCTTCTCATAGTGAATTTGCTTTTTTTAAAAATAGGTGTTTTCTTGAAGGCTCCTTAAATGACAGTAGTGCTATAACAGCAGCATTGTATACAAACACCTCTAGAAACTAATGTTCCTTGACATCTTCCAGAGAAGGGTGAAATAATTATGCATGAAAATTCAAACAAACAATAGGAAAAGAAAGCAAACCTGCATGTATAATAGTAGCATAATATGTTACCCTGCTGTCTTCCAGAGAAGAACCTGAGCAGACAAGCCCAGTAAGCCCAGAGCCTTAGGCACTGTGATGCACAGGAGCAAAAAACAGGAGTACCTGAAGAAATGAACTCAATTCTTTCCTATTACATTTGCCGTTAAAAAGTAGTTCCCCTATGTGAAACTGTAAAGACAGAAATAAAATTGACCTCTTGCACACGGGGTTGACAGTAGGAAAGACCTGTTAAAATTACTTTATTGAACTATTAAGTATTCAAAGGGATGACTAATAAACAAAGCAATGCTTGGCAATATGTTCATATTTTCCAACTAAAACATAATGTAAACCCTTTCCACTAGTACTATTCAATGACTGCTTATTGGATAGGGATAACAGTTTCTGTCTGTCAAAATGAAAACTTTTAGACCAAACAAAAATGCTACATTGATTTCAAGCAGTCTCAATTATGTTTCAATGGAGTCCTTAAAAAGCATCATTTAAAAGCCATTGTACACTTTGTACACTTATTTCTTTGTGAAAACAAACTGAACTCCAAATACAACTTCTCTCTTGAACCCTTGGAATATTAGTAATGTCAAGTCTTTCTTGATTTTGTGGAAAAGTGGCTGGTTGGCTGAAAAACATACTTGGAGTAAAATCTCATAGATACATAAAAGACAGAGTGAATCCATACATCTTCTTCTACTCAGATTGTGACTAATCATTTATACTCGTACATCAAATAAAATGTCTTCATTTTACTGCTCTGTCTCCACACTACAGTACTGTGTAATTTCACTTGCCCTCAAGCCTTTATATTCTTTAAGGCAGGTGAACCTAACTTCTGAATCACTGAAATAACCGGAAGAAATATTTTCTCCTCACTTGTATAGAGTTTTTCCTTCTTTGCTGGGTCACCCTGAGAACCAGCAATATAACATTAACAATAAAATTAATTTTGATTGAAAATTTTCAATACTTTCTGGAAATCACATCCATTTACAAAAAAACCACACTCCAGAAACATAAGCCTAAACAACTGCTGCTGTGTGACAGAGATCTTGTGAAGAAAGCAGTGCCACAACTTCCCATGGCAAATGACTTGTGGAGGGCAATGGCATGTGGAGAAGAACAAACAAAAATAATTGAGGTGTTACTACTGAAGTACAACATCATGATTACACAGTAAAAGGGGATTAAATGCATTCTTACAACAACAAAACCACATGGAGTAGGCATTAGAAACACTGAGGGGAAATTAAGTTGTGAGGAAACACATGAGTTTCAGAGGTGCACAGCTGCTGGGGGAGGGAGAACTTTCAGGTAGACCTGAAAGCTGTTGAAAGCTGACAAAATACATTCAAGCCTGTGGTTTCCTTCTCCTGGCTATGAGACACCTCAAGTGTCTCATTCTCTTCTGCAGCTGTGGGCAGTGCTAAAAGCTCTTTTCAAGGTGTCCAAAGGACAGTGCATGTAAGGTAACCTCAAACAGTTACTCTCTGTCACAGAAGACAGCAGGACGCCCCATCAGCGAGGCAGCACAGCTGCTCCATGTACTCCCTAACACTGCAAAGGGCTCTTCCCTCCTCTGGTTCACTACAGAGATTTATGCAGCTACTTGTTCTTAGTACAGGTACAGAAATCTCTCATCTAATCTGAAAAGTGAGACACTTTAAGTGGTTTACCTCCTTCTTACTTTGTATATGTGTGTTTGTGCTTTTAAGTAAGTCTGTTCTTACGCAATAGGTAATACAGGGTTTCTTCGTGCAGTTAGGACAGAAACAGCACCAACATCCTGCGCTAGCAGTCATTTAAGACCATAGCAAACTAAACGAGAATATAAAAATACCTTCTGCTTTTATGAGGTCTGGGGATCCTTTGATGGGTTTACTTCCCACTTTCCCATAAATATAACAACAGTGAACTTCTACCCAAGTATGGAGCACAATGTGGGAACTTGGCTCTCCAAAAGCATCGATTTATATGAGGAAGTTATTTCTGTACTAAAATGGCTCTCTGTCTGTCATCTGTGGGGAAACCTCTCTCCGTACTAAGTTCCTTCAACGTCAGAAAACGCAGAGCATAGCCCCACTTTGGAGAGACAGACAGTAAGAAATCTAATGACAGTTCCTTATTGAAGGCTCTGGAAGCAGGAATTATCAGGCACTGCCTGGACTCACACCTTCTCTTCCCGTGCACCCGCTCTCTCGCACAGCACCAACAATGGTGTGAGACAAAGTACACAATAACGAGAACCTACATGCTGCCATTCCTGAGCGATAGGTAGGAGTAAAAGCCACACAGGATAATGAACACCATGAAATCAGTGAAGTGTTGCCATAAATAGCAAAGCAGTGTTAACAGCAGAACTGTTCACATTCATGAAGGGTCTAGCCATATAGTGCAGTAACAAGCATCTTTTTTTTCACTTATACTTCTGAACATAACTAAACCCCCAAATTGATAGCTTTCACAGCCAGCACACAGGGTCCCTGAGTTAAGTGCTAATGCTTGTTCAAGTGCAGCTTTGCATTTGTGAATCAGTGGAAGTGGTGGCATAATGGGCTTTGAGAATTCATACTTGGATCGATTCCTAAATTTAAGGAGGCAGCAGAACAATGAATGGCTTTCATAAGAGAAAGAATAGTGTCATGCCAGTGCCCTGTGCACAGACACAATCACAGTCACTGTCAAACTCGCATCATTCTTAATAACACCAGCCTACCCCAACCTTGCATCTAAAGCACAAACTCAAAAGGTAAGTGTAATTAGCACTAATGATTGACTTATCACAAGTTATGAAGAATTTTAGTAATATATATATATCTGCCTGGACCACAGTTATTTTACATAAAAGGCTGAGAAATCAGCGCTTTACGCTCATCATGTTACACATATGCATTACCAGGTGCACTGGAGCGAACAGCTACATTCTTAACACAAGCATTAGTTCATTTATCTAATGCTGCTACTGTGGGCTTCAGCTTGCAGACTAAGACACCTATATTTAGGCGTGTACAAGAAGGTGCTTAAGCTAAGCTCCCATTACAAAAAAGAGACTTACGCCAAGACTCACAAGTTTAAACAGAGGCGCCCACTGTCTTTTCAGTATTGTGGACTATGATACCTGGCTTGACCAGAATGGCATATGTCCCCTTTAAGTCCTGTTTTATATGTGCTCACTCTCTGCAGATGTATCCGATACCTTAGGAAATACTGAACAGTATTAGACACTTATATTCAGGGAACAACATGAGCCCAGTAAAGCCTTCAGAGCTACACAGGTGGTCAGTGGAGGTATCTGCCTTGGAATAAGCTGAAAACCTCTATGGGTTTCATCAACTGAATTAACGGTGTCTCTTCACATAAGAATGGCAACTTGAATATCAGGTTAATAGGCAGGCCACTTAATGCAGATATATCAATCTACAAATCCTGATCTTCAAGATAGATCCTGCCTCAATTGTATTTAGCTAAAAAATGCCAAAACTTCAGTAGATTTATAGATTTATAGAATCACAGAACAATAGAACAGTTAGGGTTGGAAAGGACAGGTCCAGACAAAATAAGGATTGACAGATTGAGAGCTCTTTCTTGATCTTTTGGATGGTGGTGCATGGCCG
>JANHGB010051731.1:38521-58744 GCA_026283785.1 Coracopsis vasa | reverse complement strand
GCCTGCAGCATGGTGTTGTATTCAACAAAATAATGCAGTTGTTCTCTTATCATGATATTTAGTCCAATACAAAACACCAAGCAAGATGCAAATGTCGTTGCCAGCTTCTGGAAAAAAGTGAGTAGGAACATTTGTCAGGGAGACACTCAGAAAGGCCTTTTAATCATGATTGAAGTGTATCAAACTGAGAGAGATTTTGTGGGGATGGGGAGGAAAATAGAAGCAAGTTTGGTTTTGTGGAAGACAGTTCTGCAGAGAGAAACAGCAGGAGTTGTAAAAGTAGATCATCTTGTTCCACTGACGCTTTTTATGTCTTAACGTTAAATGGGATTGGATTGGATTGGATGGAGAAGCTTTTCATGTCTTAAAGTTGACAAAGTCACAAGTCAAATCTTTAGTAGCCTAAGATGAAAATCCAAAGTGGACCTTAGCTACTTTCTGGATCTGTAAATTGTTACCTCGGTTGTTAATTCTTTATATTCAGCATAAAGAATGCGTAATCTCCCATTGATTTTAGACTAGTTGCTAGCCAAATTTCCTGCAGCTTTTTTCATTTTGAGAGAAATAAACCTCAAAATTTCCCCCCCCCCAATGTGAAATTATTCCATTTCAGCTTAATCAGGCAGAGATGTTCAACATTGTCCTAGAGAAGTTGTTAAGAGGGAATTAGTAAAGAGATTGTTGCCTTTGGATGGAGGGCTCTACTGTGTGTTTTGGGAAGGTAATAGATCTAAAAGTTATTATTTCTTTGTACCAGCCTAAGTGATGTGGGAATTCAAGAGTGCTCTTCACAAGCCACGTTATTCTGTGTTCTCTCCCAGGCATTTCAGATGAACCCACTGCGTGTTTGTTTTCCTCCCCATTGCACTTCTGTACTGAAGAGTAGGTACTGGTTTGATCCAGGTACAGAAGAGTAACAGCATTTCCATTTCTAGTGCAGGTTGATGATCTCCAGCAATGAACATACAGGACTGAATAAAATCCTGATGGGAAAAGCTAAATATCTGTGGGTAGTTCTTGTTCCAAACTGGGCCCATGGAGGAAAGCTTTTTAAAGCTAGTTGGGCTGCTTAAATATGCAGGTAGGTAGGCAGTAAGTTTTTAAACAGAGTGTAAAGTGGTTAAGTGCCTAAATCCTGATGGAGATTAGACACTTACCTTGCTGAGGCATTTTGGAATTCCACTGCTGAATTAGCTGCATCTTTTGGAGAAAAACATGATCTTGTACAGTAGGTTTTAGCAAACAGTTAGCAATCAGCCCCACCACGGACTCAAATCCCTGTTCTCTGCACTGAATCCAGTAAACATGACACACGCAGCTTCATCTTTTGATCTGGCCTGAGTGCCTCAGTCTTCACAGTGAGCAACCTGGGTGAGGGCTGGATTAGCAAGAGGAACCAGTTCACTTCAGTCCGATCTCCAGAGGAATACCAGCTCCGCAGAGGCTCCACCTCAGTGTGTGTCCCCAGGTAAATCCCACCAGTGCGTTTTTGCCTCATGATGCAGATGTGGGTTTAATCTTTACAGGGGCAGAAAAATCTCCCATTCTTTTCCTTTTTTCAACAGAAAAGCCTGGGAGGTACAAGGTTTGATTGCTCCCAAACGTTACACGTGTTAAGCATTTTATAAAGGGTCGCTCATAAGGAAGAAATAATTTTCCTTTGGAGGAGGGCCTGAACAATGGAGAAAAGATTTCTTGCTTTCCATGTTTGTTTTTAATAAGCCCATATATCCTAGAAGGTAAATTACTGTTTACAGAGAAGGAAAAATTTCAACTATACAGACAAGATTAAAATGTGCCCTAAGGTAGCTTTGTAGTGTATTTTACGGTGGTAAATGTTAAAACCATGCTGTGCAGTGTTCACAAGCTCCCTCTCCATCTCATCTTCAGTGTAGAGTGATTGTGTTCTCAGCCTCAAATTAGAAAAGCACCCGATGATTTCTTTAGAAGATAGGAAGGATTTGATGGTTGTGATCACTCTTAGATGGCAGTCACAAAAACTGAGGACAGCTCTAGTACACTGGGAAATGGGATGAGTTAGATGCAGCATGGACATGTCAGTTTGCTCAATCCACTTTAGAAAGAAATTGTTTTAATAGGATCACAGCAATTCACAGCCTAAGAAACAAGTAGGCTTTTCAGAAATGCTCTGCAGTATATGGCATTTCTCTTTGTACTATTACTTATCAAATTCTTTTATTCATGGCTGATTTTGGAAGGAGAAAGGTGCTGAAAACTTAATACAAAAAGGCACAGCTCAGCTGTTGAGGATCAGTCTTTGCTTTGCTGTTCTGGCACCGCATTAGCTCTGCATTTGTTCATTTGTTTGCATTTCTAAGAAACGGTGGGGAAAAGTCATCTCTCAGGATCTTGCCAGTCATGTAAAGCACAGTTGTATGTACACTGTACCATCGCTGTGTTAGAGAATCGGAGCATAGGCGGACTGCAAATACCATTTTAATGTTCTTTAAGGTTTTTTTCACACTGCCAAAATGATGTAAGGCAACCATACTGTAGCAGTGACTCAGGTCTAACAGGGCAGGTTTCTCCTTGTATAGAACATTTTGCTAAGCCTCAAGAAAAGCAATATACATTCAGCCTGTTCTGTTTTCCTGCCCTCCTTCACAGGTCATTCACATCTTCAATATGAAGTGAATATCACAGTAGTGGGGTTTTAGTGCTTTGCATTTTTCTGGTACCGGTAGTTGCAGATGGCTGTGCAGGTTTAGTTGGTATGTCTGTAAGAAACACACAATGCAAATCACTCAGAAAAAATCCCTATTTTACCTATGACTGTATTGCTTAGCAATATAGATCCGTAGACCAAAGAAGTGCATGAAATTCCCTCACAGAAACCTTGACTGTAGTCCCTCTTACTCACTCTAATCAGTGACAGGAAAGGAGGGAAGTGTAGTTGTTAGCTTTTCTAATTTAAAACCAGTGCTCTTCTCTGTTTCCAGGATGAACCTTCAGAAGTTCTAGTTCTTTTTTTCCAAGACATTTACATAGACAAGTACCTCCTGAGATACAGTACTAGAGCAGATGAATAATCATTCCTGCCATGCCGCATCTTTCTCAGCCGTGTCTTGACTCTCGTCATCTCTGTGGCTGCAGTTAGAAGCACAGCATCATTCTCCAGGAAGTATGCATAAACCTGGCAAATTTCTAAGGGCACTTTAGTTAGTGTGTAAAAAGAGCTTTTAAAAATATCAGAAATGCATGAAAAACGAAGTGTGAGGCCTGTGAAAATCAAAGCTCATCCGCTGCACCTTGCTTACCTGTTCTGAAAGGCATTCAGGTATCCTGATGGAAAGCCACAGATCTTTCTTTGCTTGCAGGCAGTGCTAAGTTATTCTCCCATGGTTTTGTCTGTTTTTATGCCACGCTGCCTGGAGGTATAATGATACAGTGCTGAATATTTGTATTATGCTCTTTAAAGGCACAATAAATAGCTGTTCTGGGAGCCTGCACAACTCAGGAGGTTAATAAACAGGCTTTTACTTTCAGGTTTTTAGAATGAAGTCATACCATATCGGGAGAAGATCTTTATTAGATGACATGAGAGAAGCAAAGCTGATCCTTGTGGAAGCTTTCTTCCTTTCTAATCACCTGGAACATCCGTATCCCTTAGGGCAGTAGATGGTGAGGATGGTGTGGTTACACTATGTCCAGATGTGTCCTTTACCACAAACAAGAATTTAAGCTTCGGGATTTCAAAAGCACTGAATGTCCAAATGGCATCTTTGATTTTCCAACAGCATTCCTTCCTTCATTGCTACAGGCAGCAAAGTTACCTTCTGATGCATGATCAGTGGCCTATGCTAAATGAAACTGCTAAATGAACTGGTTTTCCTCAAACTTAATCCCAACAGGCAGGTGATCACCTTACAAAATCTTCCATGTATGTGGTACCATCTGAGGTGTTACCAACAGTCTCAGCAGCAAGACCTTGGGTGGCAGGTGAGGAGCCATATCTGCATTTGCACCCTTAAAACAGTCCTTCCTGCCGATGGCTGGTGGGGTAGCAGGGTGAGTGGTGCATGTCTTGGAGCCCCTGCTCTATGAGTTCCTGTGTTGTCTCCAGACTTTGAAGAAGAATAAGAAGAAATACGCAGAGAATGATGGTTCATCAGTTTGACAAAGTGGACTTGTATGCTTATTTGAGGAAACAGTATTATTTTGTATATTATTCACATAACACCAAAACACTCAAACTTGATGAAGGTTAGCCATATATTGCAGCTGTCACAGAATAGAAGGGCAGAAGACTATCTTTTGACAGCAAAATCATCTCTGACTAATCTTGCTATGCACAAATATGAGAAAACAACATAAGATCAGTATGTCAGTCAAGGACAAGGGCTCTGCTGCTGTTAGTGTAATGTGTAGCAGGCAGTAAATGCCTGGATCATTCTCCAAGTCATTTTTGGAGCCTCGTGCCTCTGACTTAAATGATCTCATTGACAAAGACAGGAAATATGTTGAAAGCTAAAGAGATTGACACTGTTTAAGGAACATTCAAGAATGATTTAGTGGGTTTGCCAGTTCCCTTAACTTCATGTATCCCATCAGTCTTCTTGTGAGCAAGACGCAAGGCCTGGGAAGCCAGAGTTAAAGTACAGGACATGATTGATTGGCTTTCTATGCACAACAGAAAGTGGAAAGGAGAAGTGACACCTTGTATAAGCCTAGAGTCTTTCTACGTCTGAAGGTCTAGAGTGTCTTTCAGAGTCAGCTTTATATCAGTAGTGAAGAGTACATCATGTTATTTCATACTTCACTTTGAATGATACCCTGAAATAATAAACTCTGTGGAAAAAATGCTGCTATGGATTCTGCCTTTTGGATATAGAAGTGGTCATTGTTATTTATCTGATTTCTGTGAATTTCAGCTTCATTTCTGTTGCTTAGTGAAGAGTGTTAGGAAATTCTTTCTATAAAGAACTGAGATTCCACTCCCCTTACACCTCTTATGTATGCATCAGATTCATCATCATCCAGACAGGCCATTTAGGTGTGTCATGATTGAGAACACGTATTTCTTCACTCCAAGAAAAGTGAGATGGATCGATGGGTTAATCATAACTCCCCAAACTGAGATCTTGTGCAACATGGCATTTACAAGCTGCGACTGCAGGTTTTGTGTTCTTATTCTTTCTCTACAAACCCCAGCTGGCTGCTGAGTAAACATCCTTCAATAAAGCATGTGTCCTTCTCACCGTACAACAGTGACATTGCTCAGAGCAGAGGTAGCCTTTAGAGATTCCCGAGAATGAGAGAAATGTTTATCGTATGCTGGTCTGTTCTTCCCTGGATATTGGACTAAATCTACTCATTCAGGAGAAGGTAAGGTAGAAAGACAAAACACAATTAAATAGCTTCAGCACAGATATTGCTCAGGTCAGAGAGGAAGCAAATGTAAGCTATTTTTAGGACTTTTTATTAACACTAACAGGGTAAAGTAGGTCTGCGTCTAAAACACTTGTGAATGACTTTTTAAATTCTCATGTTTGCTTTACTTATCACTTATTTAATGTAAATGTCAGACATCCACTAGGGAGAATAAAACCAGCCTTTTACTTAAGTCAATCCCTCCTCCACTTCAGCTAACGCCTGTGAGAGCTCCCCATATTCATTCACAAGATGTATAGCTCTTGAAGTGCTGCCTGCAGAAGGACTTAGGAAACTTCAGGGTTTTGTCTCTCAAGAGTTTTTAGCCTGTTTCGTCAGTGCTTCTATAGGATGTGTCTGATACCCCTGTTCAGCTCCTGGAAACCAGGTAGTGTGGTGTGAATTAGCTGACTCTCTCAGGTATATTGCTCATATCCAGCACTTGCTCGTACTGCAGCACTCTGCCTTTGGAAACCGGTCTATTCCAACTTAATCTTCGTAACAGAACTGTATCCTGGGATGTTTGCTGAAATACATCCTGCAGGGATTTACCTGTCAGCTGTAGTCTGCTGTCTGCTAAAATAAACGCTGGAAAGGTTGGCTTATGTCTGGACTCTTGCTCAGGGTCTGACCCAGTTGAGCTGTGTTCTGGTGGGGAGTTTGCTAACGGGGGATGGCCTCTCTTCTGCAGCTTGCCTTTCTTCAGTGAAGAATTTAGAATCATAGAATCATAGAATAGTTTGGGTTGGAAAGGACCTTAAGATCATCCAGTTCCGACCTCCCTGCCATGGGCAGGGACACCTCACACTAAACCATGTCACCCAAGGCTCTGTCCAACCTGGCCTTGAACACCGCCAGGGATGGAACATTCACGACTTCCTTGGGCAACCCATTCCAGTGCCTCACCAACCTTACAGTAAAGAACTTCCTCCTTATATCAATCTAAACTTCCCCTGTTTGAGTTTGAACCCGTTACCCCTTGTCCTATCACTACAGTCCCTAACGAAGAGTTCCTCCCCAGCATCCTTATAGGCCCCCTTCAGATACTGGAAGGCTGCTATGAGGTCTCCATGCCGCCTCCTCTTCTCCAGGCCAAATGTAACTGCAAGCTGCATAGTTTCATTTTTAGAATCACAGAATGGTTTGGGTTGGAAAAGACCTTAAAGTTCATCCAGTTTGAACCCCTGCCACGGGCAGGGAGACCTTCCACTAGACCAGGTTCCTCAAAGACCTGTGCATCCTGGCCTTGAAGACTTCAAGGATGGGGCAGCCAGCTGGGCAACCTGTGCCAGCGCCACACTACCTTCATAGTGCAGAGTTTCTTCTTTGCATCTAATCTAAATCTCCACTCTGTCAGTTTAAAGCCATTGTCCTTATCTTGTCACTACATGCCCTTGTAAGAAGTCCCTCTCCAGATTTCTTGTCGGCCACTTTAGATACTGGAGGCTGCTTTAAGGTCTCCTTGGAGCCTTCTCTTCTCCAGGCTGAAGAAGCCCAACTCTCTCAGCCTGCTCCATAGCAGAGGTGCTCCTGGTCACCTTTGTGGCCTTCTCTGGACTCACTCCAACAGGTCCATGTCCTTCTCATGTTGGGGGCCCCATAGGTGAGTGCAGTACTGCAGGTGGGGTCTCACCAGAATGGAGCAGAGGGGGAGTATCACCTCTCTTGACCTGCTGGCCACACTCCTTTTGATGCAGCCCAGCACAGAGTTGGCTTTCTGGGCTGCCAGCGCATGTCTCCAGGGCATGTTGAACTTCTTGTCAACCAGGACCACCAAGTCCTTCTCAGGGCTGCTCTCAATCCATTCTCTGCTCAGCCTGTAGTTGTGTTTGCATCTTAAGAGCACAGAAGGCACAAAATTGTCAGCTGGAAGCAGGCTCCACCTCCTTCCATCTTCTTTTTTTTTGCCTTTCATCTCTTTGTTCGTCCTCTTTCTCCCTTCTTTATTACTTCTTTTTGTAGCTAAATTGAAGTGCTATGTGCTGATAATGTGGCAATAGCTGCATTGCCCTCCCCAACAGAGGGCAATTGTTTCATAATGACAGCTGACAAGTTGCTTTGATGTATCTCTTGTTCCTATGTCTGTGTGAAATTTTTTAATCTAAAAATATTTAAAAGCTGAAATTTCTAATTGACAAGAAATAGAAGGCATTCTCAGACACAGGCTGCTTTTATTGTTCTCAAATAATTCACAGTGTGTGCCCCCAGGAGAGAGAGCTGTAGGATAAACCCAGCAGCTCCAGCGCTAGTGGGAAGGAAGGCAAACAGTGTTTGAAGAAACGTTGTTTATCTTCCGCTCAAATAATTTCCTGAGCTTCTACACAGTGGCTGGTGGCTCAGCTTTAAAAGCAAAGCCAGGCGATGAAGCATTTTGTAAACAGGTTAAATGTCACACTATCCTCATGGAACTTGTTACTTAGTGTGGCACTTCACTCTTCCCATCAAGTGTACATCTAAGTAATGAATTCACTGGATAAGACAAAGGAGATTAAAATGTGATACTCCTCACCAAAGCTATCCAGGAAAGTGGAGCCACTTTCTGATAGATAAGTCTGGATAAAATGGCATTTCTTATTAGATACATTTAATTAACAATCTTTCCTTCACAGGTGAGCTTTCACACTTTCTCCGGCACTTGGTTCTAATTTCAAACAATGCACATACTTCAAATTGCTCTTTACTGCAGTCTTGATCTTGCCCTCCAGCACTTCCTTGAAAGCTTTACCTTTCAGTTCAAGCTTTGCATGGCTATAGTGGGCTTCTTTTTTCTCTCCATTATCTCAGTGATGGTGGACATTTGATGTTTGTTTGATGTGATGTTTGATTTCCATTTTTCTCTAGACAGTCCCGCAGCTTCAGTGTACCATCTGAAGACGCTTCTTGGAGTATATGCAGAAAAAGGCTACCTATCCACACAGCAAACACGTTCATCAATGTTCTGCTCAACTTACACTGCAGATAAATTTGGCCAGTGTTCTGAATTCCAGCAGTTTCACACTTTGACAGCAGCATCCAGCTCTTCACACGCCTTCACTGGCTCCACCTCCTCTGCTCCAGCCCTGATAAGCTTTGTATCAAGGCCCTCAATGGTATATTTCCTTTTACCATCTGACTGAGCCATCTTTTCTGTGTCAGAATATTAGACCAACATCTCCATGTTTCCTCCTGTGCTCTTACATTTCACAGATGGTCTCCATGAACATCAACAGGTATTTCACAGAAATTTTTCAAATTCTTTGAAAAACACCCTGACTCTGATGTGCACTAAAAATATCCTTCCCAAAAAAGCCATCATGATGAGTGCTGAAACTGCTAACCACATTACTGATCTCATCATGTACTCGTTTCTTCCCTTACACACACTTTTTTGGCTTTACTATTAGGGTGTAAAGTCTTTGAAGGAAGGTGTTTTTTGCTCTCTGTTTGGACAAAGTTTAATATTATGAGGTCTTACTGCTGGATAGGAAACAGAGGTGCCATTAGAAAACAAAGAATGCATAAGCTGGTAACTGGGCTCTCAGCATGGCAAAAGGGAAGCAGTAACTATCATGCTTTAATTGGTGGCCTCAGGGGGTAGATCACAGATCATTTCAGAACCTTCCTTTTTAAACAGATCAGGCTCTGCAAGGCATCTACCAGCTCAAACCGAACACTTACTAAGTGTTCATCTATGTGCCATAGTTTCTCATCTTTGAAACATCTGTCACACAGGTTTCAAAAATGTTTCCTTGAGTTGTGCAATGCATATGCCTTTCAATGAGATTAATGTTCTCAACACACATATATGCTTTGAAATGCCCCATCATCATTATCCCTTGATAAGATCTTCAATTAGGAAGACAGATGTGATAGGAATACTCATTATTAATAAAGTGAATACATGCGGGTTTTTTTTCAATTCCAGAATCATGCTTTGTTTAAACATTTCCTGGCAATCTTTACAATCCAAATGATGTCTGTGGAAGAGAAAATGAAATTGTAATCGCCAAGTTTACTTAGAGTGCCCAAAGGGGTAGCAGCAGGAACAGCTGAAAGCAAATGTATGCATGCATAAACATAGAAAGTATGCAAATGTATGCATACATTACATATATATATGTCATGTTAATAACAGAGGCTATGGAAATTGGTTCCTGTAATTCTACAGAAAATTGTTTCTTGGTAAGGTAAAGGGATCTTCTGTGCCAATGTATTATCTTCTCTGCACTGCATAGCTTGAAATCTCCCTGTGCTGGTGCTGTTGGGGCTCCAGCAGCAGGAGATGCAGTGATCTGTCTCTAGGCCTGTGAAATGAGCAGCGGGTGGCTCTAAAACACCGCATCTCACAAGTTTATTAGCCATAATAAATAAAGCACTGGTGACTGGTCTACATGGTTACGCTACAAATATAGCTGCACTGGTGGTACCAATGATGGGAAATTACAGAAAGTAATCTAGTAATCTAGAAAGTAATCAAGAAACACAGCACTTGATTAAGAGAGAATGAACCACCCATGTCTAAGCTGTTAGGAGCAAAGCTTAATTGATAACAACATCGTCTCTGTTCTGTGAATGAATAATCAAATTTCCTGGCAAAAGACTGGAAGCAAATTGGGAAAAAACACAGCTTATGGGGGATGCAGGTAATTTAGTTACTTTTCTTCTAGAAGGGTTTCTCTTAATAGCGTGCAAGCAGCTGTCCACATGTTATCTTACCCAGAACTGACTGATCTAATCAAGATAATCTTCAGAAAGATATTCTGAAATCAAAGCCTGTTTCAGTGGTTACTCTTTCAGTTCCTGACTCTCATGGCTCCTCTACAGAGGCAGCAAGAGAAAGGTCACAGCACAAGAGGGACTGGGATATACGTTCAGATATAAAGGTCCAGATTCACTACTATTTTTAGATGTCTGACATATGGGTACACTAAGAAAAGTAAAAAATACTCTCCACAGAACATCTCCAGCTACAAACTGACATCCTGAGAAAGCATTTAGAGGAAACAAAGCTGTACTTTCATCTCCCTAAGTTAAAGCAGGTGGGGATTTAATGGGAACGAAAAAGGGGGCTCCCCCTGTCCTTTCTCCCATTAACACTGCCAAACGCAGGATATCCGTTCCGGATTGCTGGATGTTCGACAGCCCGTCTGGAACAGTACAAATGTCCTTTGCATATGTGCAGTCTGTGCAGCATCTGGATGTGTCAGACCTATTGTGCATGCACCGCAGAGTCAACCTGCAGATGTGCAGCAGATCCGGCACATTCTCCGTGTGTCAGACTTGCTGCATGTTTGCTGTACAGCATATGTGACAAAATACTCTCTGGGACTGTCCTGTCAAAAACTGGGAGCCTAAAAGCGAACTCCCACATCACCTCTTAGAGTATCAACCACTTGGTTGCCCAGCTCCACTTATCATTAATCCCATTCCTGAAAAGAAACTGATCTCCCTTTCTAAAATGACAGCATCTCAATGAGCACAACAAAAAGACCGTATATGTATGTGTGTTTATAATGTCTACAGCCAAGCTTTCTACTGCCTACATTTAGCACTTAGGTGATTTTATATCTTTAATTCTGTTAAACCTGGAATTGCAAGTTTATTATTCCTATTTTGCAAAAATCTTGGGTGGAGGAAGTTAATCATGCCGGTCCAAGGGAACCTGACTTAAAGCGGCCCCATGTAAGTGGAGAAATACAGACAACACGAATATCCAGTATGGATCTCCTCCTCCAAAGTATTACAGCAAACTGGTTTGAAAATGCTCAGGGAAGGGCTTCTCAAAAGGATAATCTTTTTATAGGGCTGTCTGCCTGCCACCAGCCACAGGTCAACCCCAGAAGGCAGGACAGGTATCTGCTGAAGGGCATGGTTATGCAGGCATGGCTGGGGTCATGCCTTGCTAGTCCACATTGCAAACACATAGCCCTGCAGATTGTTCTTCCTCTAGTCTGCTCTACCAGCCTGATGCTTGTTCCTAGAAGCCATTCTGTTTCTGAATGGTTTGGATGTGAGAGGAGTTCAGAGCTCTCTACTTGAAAATAGCACAGAATTAGGGGTGGTTAGATTTTTACAGCTTCCTCTGGATTCTGGTGGACTCGGACCTGTCCAGTGCTCTGTAAAAAGGCAGTGCCAAAAAGAGAATTAGAAACACATGCCTTCCTGTCTTTCACCAGCTTATTGTGTGCAAACTCCTCTGAAGAATCCATGGTATGGAAGCTAGAGAGACATTAACATGCTCAAGTGTTACTAAGGACTATTCCTTCTCCCTTCCCATCACTTCATTCTTAGGCAGACAAAAGTCAGTAATGGCCTTCCAGATGTTGTTCTTTGGTTGTCCTGCCTTGTAACTGGCAGCTCCTGGTGTATCATATTGACGTAGGTGTCTACTAGAGGCTTCCAGAT
This sequence comes from Coracopsis vasa, assembly GCA_026283785.1. NCBI lineage: Eukaryota > Metazoa > Chordata > Aves > Psittaciformes > Psittacidae > Coracopsis > Coracopsis vasa. The sequence goes on along the minus strand of JANHGB010051731.1, from coordinate 46,969 downwards.
GAGGCGCAGTTACAGAGGGATACGGACTGGAAAAGATATATTCATTGTGCTCACCAAAACGAAAATAAAAGAGAGGCCGGTTTCCTGCTGTGCTGGCTGCTCTCTCTCTAGCGGCCGCTTCCCGGATGTCACAGACACCAATGTTGGCAGTGCGGAGCATTCTTCTGGCAGCTCCTTCACTGTGTTGCAGTCTACACCGTACCGCGGCAGCTCCATTCGCTGCTGTAACAAGTTGAAAAAAACTAATTAATTCACGTTTAGTTTTTTTACATTTGTTACAGCAACGAATGGAGCTGCTGCCCCCATGCAGTAGAGCACACACGCACACGCACGCACAGACACCACAGGACACTCACGGAGCCAACGCGGGGCAATGCTCCACTCTGCCAACATGGGCGTTAGTAATGTTAGCAAAGGTGCAGCGAGAGGACTGGATGTCCCAACAGAGGGGAACTGCCTTTGGATTTCCTTTAGTTTGTTGAACGCCGTCACGGAATGCAAATCCCTGCCCTTCCCCAATGACTCAAATCCCAGCGAAAGAGCCACATCCATTTCCATACCGTTAGACCCCTAAAACATCTATTCCTTTTTATTAGCAACATCCAAGACCACCAAAGCTTCTAAATTCTTGCAGTTCCTCATCAAAACGATTATTAAAAAAAAAAAACAACAAAAACCACCAAAACCTTAACTGGTCACGTATGTGGTTGTTCAAATACTAACACAGGCCTACAAAAGGCAGCGTCTGTTTTGTTATCCTATTTCTTCTTGGAAAGGATTCATCTCCCCCTTCCTAGTGAGCAGGGACCTCGAGTCATTCAGATGAGATGAGTCTTAGAAGGAGAATATCAAATGGAAGTGTATCAAGTCTTTTCCAAAAGGTAACACAACGAAACAAACAAAAAGTACAAAGACAGCAAAGACCCAAGCACAAATATTACCAGTTTCTGGAGGAAAGTACTTTAATACAGTAGAAGCAGTGTCTTCCACTATAATAGAATAATTCATTTAGCTATCAGCTAAATGATTGCGCTTGATGTACATACAAGAAAACAGTGGACAATATTTCAATACTTTTCCTCTTCATCCTATTATAATCTTCCTTCACTCATCCATATCCCACATTCCTAGTGCAGGATATGCTAGGAAGAGGGTAACGCAGAAAATGTTCACTCTATTTGATCCTATTTTTAAAACAGTCCTAAATCAGTTACATCCTCAATCATGACCTCTTCAAATTACTGAATGAACCCCTCTACAGGACTGGCTCACAGAGATTCCTCTGCTGCATCTTACACTGGAAAACTAATATAGAATCACAGAATGGTTTGGGTTGGAAGGGACCTTAAAGATCATCTGGTTCCACCCCCCCTTGCCACAGGCAGGGACACCTTCCACATGTCATAACAGAGACCCTGAAAGATGACCTTGGAGGGTTCTCCACCTTCTCTCTTTCATCATTACACATATGATGAATGTCCAGCAGTTTCAGCCATGGATACAGTTTGACCTGTATCCATAGAAGACTATGATGTTTCTGGAGAAAAAGCTGTATTTTCTTGTGTGAAGAAAAAAAAGGCGTACCTGGCTGTATAAACAAATACTGGTACGAACTGCACCACTGTGTTGAGTATTATTGTGAGGCAACAGTTTCCCCGTAATTCAGTAAACCTAAGTAGGTCTCATGAGAACATACTGTGAAGACTATTATATGTCTGATAGTCTGGTCAGACCAATAAATATCCAGAAATTTAATAACTGCACCTCTGGTATTGTAATTCTGTTAATTTTATTTGTTTTATTCTCTAATGGCTCCCAATGGTTAGGAAATGTCACAGACACCCTCAAATCAGGCTGTATCACTTCAGAAAACACAGGTGTTTGGGGAATTCCCACCAATGGAGCAGACCAAGAGAAATCCAAAGGCACAAAAAATACCATTCTACTATGGAGTTAGATATTATACATATATATATATACACCTGAAGAAGACAAAACAAGTCATTGTCTCCACACAAGAGCAACTTAAAATAGCAAACAATCAAGTCCACCATAAAGGCGGGATTATATAAAAGAACAAGGAAACTATTTCCCAGGCCTGCAACAAAAACAGGACAGCCAAGACTAAGTGGGGCCTTTGCAAGGTGAGTGAGATGCCGCAAATGCATGGGGTATGGTCCTGTGAGGCCAACATAAAATGGAGTCCTACATCAGTATCTACAACTACATATTCAACTTCATGATCCAGGGCCTTAGGAGAGCGAAAGAACCCTGAAAGGTTCTTATTTATATACATGAAATAATTTCAATGAAGCAATCCATTGTTAAATTTAGTTTGAAGATGCTTTTACATCTTTTGGGCAAGTACATGCAACCCATCCTTCAGTGCTGAGACCATGTATGTATAAAGGATTGGTTGCCCAAGCATTACAGGACAAGCTCTAGGGATGTTGCTGGTCTCTCTAATGCTTTCAAAAGGGAGACTTGGACAGGAAACCCAGAAATGGAGGAAGGTACAAAGCTCCAAGGTTCTCTTCCACTCTTGTGTATACCTCTGTTCAGAAAACTTTACATGGCTGAAATCTTAATGAGTTACGAGATCACGTTTTCCTTTGTATTTTTGCATTACTTCTAACAAACAATGCCTTTCTAGCAAACCTAGGCTGATTTTGCAGACATGACTGCCAAATCACAGCAACGTATGTAAAAAATGTACACACACATCAAAGCAGACATATATATAAAATTACACATAAAATGGATGGAATAAGCTTTTTCTGCATAACAATAGCTTTGTTTTTGCCACATCTTCAAAGATGGAAATTTTTACTGTGGCAACTACCAGTATGCTTGACATCTTCATATATTGCAAGCACAGATATATGTACCTGGAGGCTGTGGCAGGTAGGCCCCAATTAATTTTGATCTCTTCTTTTCATATCCCTTCTGTGTGATGTCACCTGCCAAGAAAAGAAAAGGAAAATCAATAAGATGTGGATAAAGACAATGTCTAGCTGCTTAATGGCAGCACCATCAGCTTAGCCACCACTGCACTGTTTGTCTGTCTTGACAATTATAATGAACAAATGAAAAGCACAGTATGATCATTCCACCCAGAAAAAACTCATTTACGCCAGAGCCATTCTGACAAGTAAATACCCAGCCTTGATTTATTCCAGCACCGGCGTCCAGGGCACAGAGTTTTAAAACCATTTTGATATGCTGTCACACAGCTTTCAAAAGCTACAATGACCTTCATTAGGTTAATAAACAATGGATTATATAGAGTGCGTGGGCCTGCAGTGGCTGGCAAAACACATCGCTGATTAGCATTTTCTATCATTAATGGGATTTTTCTGATCAAGCATGTAAGGCACAAAAGACTTGAAATTGCTGCTGTATCATTTCTGCAATATAAACGTTTTAGCTGATTCCTAAGCAGTACTGAGAGGAACAAAACCAAACCAAATCTACCACAGCTCCACTAGAAAACAGTACCATAAGGACTCTTTGCCTGACTTTCCAATTAAATCTCCTTTCAAGATAAATGCTTGAATTTCTTATATTCAATTTATATGACCCTTCACTGTGTCCTCAGGTAACTTTTTTTAATGTAAGGATTAAAAGTTTCCTAAAAGGAAGTGATGGAAAATTAGATATGCGGAACAAATATATACTTTTAGTTGTTATTAGAGTTCAGGAGAGGTTCGGCACCACAGCTGTGACACAGTCCTGGCTCTGGAGCTCTAGCTCTACCTTTAATAATTAAAATACTTGTTCAGATATAATTCAAATATCCAGATTCTTCTTTCCAAATGTATGAACACATGTGCACACACATACATGTATGTATTAAATTCAATATAAGCTACTTTAGATGCTAAGAACAGTGATAGGTTTTACAACTATAAGAATTTTGAAATAACAGCAAATTCCCTGCCCTTTCAATAAGCACATCTGTTATTGTAAGACACATGATCCAGTTAAAGTTGAGTTGCATTACTGGACTTGTATATTTGTGAACGGTTGAGGGCTGAGGAGGCAGAAACCACAAAATTAAGTGGAGCTTTGGCAGTAATCTCCTGCTAGATACAGCAGCATGTGCCTTTTCATGCTCTTCCATCCCCATGTTCAACCTTCACCTTAAGAAACCACTTGCCAAGACAACCACACACATTTCAATCCCAGCCACTCTGGTAAATGGATGCTACATTAGCACAAAGGTAGACAGAGCTTCCTGTGGGCTCGTCTGTAATCCATAATTACATGAAAAGATCTTCAAATGCTGTTCCTCAATAAAAGACCTTTTCTTGGGGATGCTTCCAATAAGGAATATGGATGCAAAATTTCTTTGCCAGTGTCCTGAGCCAACCTCTCGCCGCTGGTTAAAAACAGTGCTTAAAATAACACCTATCCTCTTCGCTATCGTATCTCGAACTGCTCCACAAAAGAAGTCACCTAAAATATCTGTGTTTTTAAATGAGGAAAGTGGGAGTGAAGCACTTCAAATGGTAACCGTCCCCTATTTACCCAAAGAAGAAGTGGCAGACTTGGCAAGAGGACCTAAGCTTTTAAAGTTCAAACTCACTGACTCTTCAAGTACATTTCTTCCCATTTTGAATACTTCTGGCATGTGTTCAAACTAGTGAACAAGTTCTCTCTCCATTGTAATCACCAGCTTCTCACAAACCAGACAGTACCTAAAGTTATCACCTCATTAAAATGCTTTAAAGAAAAAAAATGTTTATTCCTATTTGAAAACTATAAAATATGAACAAAATTTTCTTTTGAAGTTTTGCTAAACAAATTACCATTAATTTCCCATGTTCATCAATACCAAATTTGAGTAAAAATCAGTTTCTTTTATTTTACTAATGCTCTTTAAGGAGAACAGAGGTATCTTATGGAGAACCACAGCTCCATTGCGGTATGTGTAAGCTGGTAATGCTATTTTAAACAGGAAACTATTAACAGGTGCTTAACTATTTGGTTACTCTTCCACACAAATGGTAGCACATACACACACAAATCGCTATCTTCACCTATAGATTCTAGACAATGCGTATGCAACCTGCATCCATTCCTACAACAGAAGTTTCTTCCACTAGTTTCTAAACCTAGACTGTCCTTAACGGAAAGATATGCAGAGAACAAGCAATTTCCTCGACACGTAAGTGGGAAAGATAAGTATCAAGTGTCACCGCTTGTCAATAGTAAGTTTTCATTCACACTGGTATCCAGACTCACTCTATTGAAGTTCAGTACGTAAAGGAATTATTCTGAGAAGGAACAATGGCGACTCTTTCCCCAGACCACTGTCTCCACCAAAAAAAAAAAAGAAAAAAAAAAAATCAATAAAATGATTTTTAAGACAATTTAACATGAAAATATCTCAACTTCCAGGAGCAAAGAGCAAATTCATTTAGATTTATCACTAATCCTTTTATAATCATTCCCATCATTGCCCTGGTAACCAAATCTAAAAACCATGTAAAAGCAAAAGGGCTGGAGCACCTCCCGTATGAAGACAGGCTGAGAAAGCTGGGGCTGTTCAGCCTTCAGAAGAGAAGGCTGCGTGGAGACCTCATAGCAGCCTTCCAGTACCTGAAGGGGGCCTGCAAGGATGCTGGCGAGGGATTCTTCGTTAGGAACTGTAGTGATAGTACAAGGGGTAACGGGCTAAAACTTAAACAGGGGAAGTTTAGATTGGATATAAGGAGGAAATTCTTTCTTCTAAGGGTGGTGAGGCACTGGAATGGGTTGCCCAGGGAAATTGTGGATGCTCCATCCCTGGCGGTGTTCAAGGTCAGGTTGGACAGAGCCTTGTGTGACATGGTTTAGTGTGAGCTGTCCCTGCTCATGGCAGGGGGGTTGGAACTGAATGATCTTAAGGTCGTTTCCAACCCTGACTATTCTATGATTCTTTGAAATACAAAATCACCAACATTTTCATTGCAGTAATACTATTACCATTCTGAGGTGGAAGGGAATCAACTGTATCATACAGTCTTGGGAAGTACTATGCTTTATTTATCAGGATTAATGGTATTTGTATTAATTTGTATTTTTTCAGGTAGACTGACTTCAGAATATAAACTACAACTGATTAACCATTAAAATATTATTACAATACATGCAAAACTACTACATTTCAAAGCTGTGGTGAGCTCCTCATGTAAGCTCCTAATATATACTAAACACAGCTCACCAAAAGCTAAATGAGCTTAAACTCTGCTCTTACGAATTACCATTCACTCAGTTTTCTGAACATAGTCTGAAGACCTTTGGTCTATGCCCTTCATTCCTGCAATGAATGCATTAATTAATTAATCCATTAATGCAATAATTTTACAAGTATCATCTGAGGAACAAATCCCTTTTCAGTTAGGCCCACCTAGCTCATGTTCTTCCACACTACACTACTGAAGTTAGGCTTAACTTTTCTACAATATCCACAGGATTACAGGTACTATACTTCCTTGCCATGACAGTAGAGGATTTATGATCCCTTTCTGTTTTTAATTAACCCTTCTTCTCCTGAAACCCTTCCTGAAAAGCCAGCAGACTCTCAGTGGTGCATGCATTCAAAGTTCACCTCAGAAAACAGGAGGAAAAAGTGTCTCACCCACAATGTTTTTAGGGCAGATAGGTTTTTTTATTTATTACATGAGCAAACTCTTCAAACCCCCTCAATATCTACATCTCCTTGTTGCACCATTCTCTAGCTTCCTTCTCGTGACACCTTCACCTACTTTTGTGTGGCATTGATGAGCCATGGTGTAATGCTGCATGGAACAGCTCTGGGAAGCAAGACAGTATGAGCAGGGGACAAGACTGTCAGTGGGTTGAAAAAGAAAGGCCAGGCCATAGATGGAGGGGTGATGTAAAGACTCCAACACTATGAACATGCAGGAGCAGAAAGAGCAGATGGCTGCAGGGATCTTTTGGGATAGGCCTCCTGGGGCAAGAAACCATTGCATAATGTCAAGCAGCTGAAAGGTGGCACCTCCATGTAGCAGCTCCCTGCAGCCCTCTCCTCTGTCTCCTTCCTTGGCTCTCGCCCCATTCCCTAGTTCTGGTTCTGCTCCCAAGTGCTCTGACTTGCTCCGCTACTTCTCAGCTTCATCCTAAAGCTGGTCCCAGGCCCTCCTCTCCCTCTCTCCTTTCCCCTCAGGCTGTATTCACTTCACTGCACCCAAGGATTTCGGCCTCCATCATCAGCACTCCAGGTTTTTTTCCTCTGAACATGTTGCCGTTTTTCTCCTCACCTCCACTGGTGATCTGCAAGGTTTCCACCATCAGAGGGGCACAGATGTGTACCCTGGAGAGTACTGTGTCCAAGGGTCAGCGAGGCAGAGCAAAGCACAAGACTGAGAGATCTGAACTCACAAACAGTGAGGGAATTTTAACCTCGTTTTTTCCCATCTTTATTTAAAATTGACTGTCAAGGACTGCTGAACAAGACGCATGAAATACACTGGCCCTCCTTCCACAAAACAAGTTCATTTCTTATTTCTAGTCTTTCAGAGTCTCTTTGGCACAAGAGGGAAAATACCACTTTTGCAATGAAAGTGACAGTACAAATGAATGACCACCCAACCCTCCAAGGAAGAAGGTTGCCTGCTTGAGCAGCGTACAGGACCAGGGCACTGGTACTCTGTAATCCTATTGTCATCTCTTTACTTGTGATTTGTGCCCTTTTTTCTGCAACTTCCTGGGTTGCAGATGGCAATGCTCTCCTACATCGGCGCTCACAGACAAGTAGTATTTTGTAGCTATATTTAGCAAAGCTGTGCTGTAGTGACAGTTCATTCGACTACGCTCACCACAACTGCTACTGTTTGTGTTATACCCTTCATTTTCTCTGAAAATTTACTGTATTTTTCTCTTTCCTTCAACAGTGTTGGATTTCTTCCTCTTTACAAAGACGACGGGGCAAAGCTGGGGGAGGCAGGTCAGAGCAACATAAACACAGCACATACGCTCACCACAGGCAAGAAAAGAACTCTAGGTAATAAAAAGTCCCTTGGGAATACTTCATATTGTACAAGACATTTTGAGGAGTAAGAAATGCCTGTAAATTGAAGTCATTCCCATTTCCTGGCCCCTCCACGGGTCATCTCTATTCATTTACATGTCACGTTCTAGACTGATCATGGAATCACACCTTAAAACGCAAATAATTAAAAGGCACACTGTAGGTTATCACCAAAATACTGACTTGCAGCGTTTGGTTGACGGGAAGGTTATTGAATGTGCAAATAATTCCACATGAAAAATATCTGTACATTGCCACCCTTCTTTAAAGCATTTACACTTTAAAAGCTGAGCGGTTAGAAATGTTGGTACCACAGATAAAATAAGGTGCTGTGCTACTTTCATGAAAGTAAAATGCTTGGAGTAGATACAGTACAGAAGTTTCGCTTTCAAATGAAGTATATATTAGCT
>JANHGB010051731.1:0-38421 GCA_026283785.1 Coracopsis vasa | reverse complement strand
ATGAAGTATATATTAGCTGATCTCTTATCACTTCCCGAATACAAACATGGCCAGTCCTGATGGACTGTTACCATCATATATGAAGTAAATTTATTCAAGCAAAAGATAATTGAATTATACAGGGGAAAAAACCTAAACAAAACCCAAGATAGATTTCCCCAAATCTTTCCTTTCTCCTTGATCATGGGTCATGCCATGGGATGCCAGCACCTCTCACTGATCTCAGCCCTTTTGGACGCAACACAGGTGAAAAGCTAATGATTAAACCAGGGACTACAGTAATGTTTGGTGCAGTTAAAACTCAGTTTCACGTTCAGTCATCTCAAAGCCTGACTGATGGTTTTCACTACACATGCTTGTTTCAAAATGAAATTTCTGGCTGGGACTTTGAATTAGTTTAAGGCGCTTATAGAAGAATCTGCCACAGGAAATAATGCAACCAATAACTTCTCTCAAACACAGACTAACACAGAGCTTGCCGGTGAGTGCCTTTCCTTCTCATGATTTTCTGCCCTCTAAAGATTCAATTTTCTGTACAACTTGTTTATTGCTGATGACTCAAATTCAGTGTCAGCATCTTGGCAAGAGGGATTTGAATGAAACAAAGCTCCTCATAAAGAGAACTGTGACTCATTTACTTCTCCCACTCATGATGCAGACAGTCACCCTGTCTGGTCTCCCAAAATATGCCAAGAGACAAAGGATTTCATTTTGGAGGGTGCAAGTATAGAGATATCAAAACTGCACAAATATATCTCCTGTAACACGTACACGAACACAAAAATATATACTGGGAACTGTTTTCTTTTCCAATGTCTTTTAAAAAAGCTGTTTAACCGCGTCAGCAGCTTAGAAAACTACTCAGAGCCAGGATGAAGAAACAAATGGTAAACTATGGCACTGGGCAGAAAAATTAACAGAATCCCACACTCACTGCAAACAGTACCATAAATAACAGTACTGCTCAAGTGCCGTTAAGGGGAGTACACTGTAGCTGAAAGGTTTCAACGATAATTTTACCCACATATAACTGAATTCTTTTTTTTCCCCAAGGATACATTTTGTTTCTGTATGTCGCAAGCAAAGTAGAAAATGGCTGAATTTCAGTGACAGATAAGGAAGAGCGCTCCATGTGTATTTTACAGCTTAAATGTTTTTTAAAGTGGCTTCTAATTCAGGAAAAAAATATCTAATCAGATTATGCTATTAACAGATGAGTTAAACTATATTTGCACTGCTAAAGTAACAGATACAAAGTCTTCTGCATTTTGAAAGTATTCCTGTTCAAAATACTTTCTTTCCATTCTTTTCATGGACAAGTTAAGAATCTGTTGCATAATCTGTGAAGTTCTTAGTTCTAATTAAAATTCTACATTTTTAAACAACTGAGTAGTAAATCATTCCACATAGAAGACATTTTTCAGTATCTCCACCTTGAATCCCAGAAAACCCCTTAATGAGTTTCCCCACTTACTTTCTGCTCCCAAAGTCTTCAGCACATTTTTCCAATACCCAAAATACTCCTGGACTTCAAATGAAGGAAGAAAGTACAAAAACCTCTCCCCAAAGAACCCCGAAACACCTAATTTAAGCCAATGAAAACAATGCTGGGGATTTTCTGACTCAGACGTTCTACCGTTCGGCTGAGCTGAGCACCAGGGGCAGCTGCCAGCGGTGTGGTGACAGGCCAGGAGCCAGGCATGCTGCTGCAGACCCCACTCCTTTGAAGCCGGAGAACTGTGTGGTCCTCGGGCATCCCAGCGCTCCCCCAGAACGGAGTATTTGTGCCACACTACTTTTATGGCCTGGATTATTGTAAAGTAAACAGAGGCTGGTTGAACAGTGAAGGTTTCCATTCGCAGTGTCGAGAGTTTATTTCATTATTTAAAGCTTTAACGAACACTTTATATAATGAAAGCAATCGTTGCCATTTTTGGAATTTTATGGCTGTTAGGACCCTTCATAATGTTGTTTTCCGTTCTTTAGTGCTTTATAAGGCTTATAGGGCACCCTTGAAGTGTATATCCTTTTTGCAGCTGCTGGAAGCTCATCTTTCATCTCTCCACTCGCTTTCCTGTTGCCTATGAGGCATTTGCCTGTTCTAGTTATTCTCCCTGTCTCAAACACAAACCGTGCAGAGTCAGATCTTGCTCAAGATAAAAATAAAATACAATTCTGATAAGTATGCCTAAGGAAACATTCCTGATGAATGTTATTTAATAGACAGGCTTTATATTTCAAGTCAGAAATGTTCCCTAAAGAAAGATAATTACAGCAGTAATTCCACTTAGCATTATTTAGAATTTACAGTTCAGAGCGAATCAGACCTATTTCCATAAACACTGCGCTGTGCTGGGTACTGCAAATTTGTGTCTTGATTCTTTCCCAGCCCTGAAAATGTCTTGGAAAAAAGCCCCAAACAAGTAGAGGAGAAGGAGAAGAAATCCTAAAGGAGGAGCATATAATAGATGCACGAAATGAAATCAAAAAGACATTATCAAAACCAGTCTGTAAACGTATTTGCTCCTCTGGGCACACAAATATACCCAGGTTTCCAAAAGCAAAAACTCTACAATATTTAAGCAAGATGGTAAAATTGGTTAATAGGAAACTTCTTATTTTGCCACTTTTCCAGGAAGCAGACTATGAAATAACCCTCCTGCTTGCGACCTTGTGCTTGTAATTATTTATTTTTTAACTCTTACAGCCATTGCTAAGTTTAACCAAAAAAGTCCAAATGGGTTAATCTTCTTGGGAGAGAATGCAAATCTTCCAGAAAACAAGAGCTTTCTAAATCTGTCATCCACAATTTTGCTTCCAGTATTTTGATGCACTACAGAGCTCTTCCCAAATTTCAATTCAGAACAGAAATCTGGAACTCCTATTTTCATACGCTGGGGAAAAAAAAAATAAAAGAATGGCTTTTACCTGATATATTGCAACTTTCTCCCTCTTGCTTGGGTTCACCATAAAGCTTTTGTTTGAGATGAGTTATGCTAGTCAATAGTAGAAGTGTTTCAGCACTACCTAGAATACTGTTATTTTACCCTAATGTGGGTTAAAGGCATTACGTTGATTTAAAAAATAGGTATTTAGAGCAGCTGTACTATAGCATTAGAATGCCAGAATGTCCAAATCTCTTCCCACAGTTTTTGCAAAAATAGAACATCTTCTATGCAAAAAAAAACCCAACAAACCAACACAAAACCCTTCATGCAAATGCAAATTTCCACATATTTCAACAGCTGCATGCAAACGGAAAAGCCCAGATTTTTTAACTAGCATGGGGAAACCGAAGCAGGAATACTCCTTTCACACAATCAGAAGACCACTAATGGTTGTGGAAGAATATTGAGGAGTTGTAAGTACTTGTAAGCAGGGACATGAATTACCATAATGACTGTGCTGACCGACCATAATGTCTTTAAAAATGTATCACTTGGGAGATCATCAAGCTCAATAATCTGGTGTACCATTTTAGTATACAATGTTTTGTTACATGACACATAGGACTTTGAAGAATGAAAAAAGAAGAATCTTTTATGAAGGGAACATAAGTGCCTTCCATGATAATATTCACATTTTCCTCTGGAAATGATAGTGTGTAATTTACTAAGTCCAGTTACTAAGTTGCTTCCTATTACTTTCAATTCAACCCCTCAATCACAAACTCCGTCACCATCGTTCAAGCACCATAAACTGCTATTGCCCATAAACACCTGATATACCCCATCATCTGCTTTAGTATTTCCAACAGTTAAGACACAACCTTATCAAAACCTTGGAGTGCCCAAGCATAACTAACGCGAACCATGTTATGGGATGCTCGAGGAAGCCTCCAGACATCTACAAGTTCTGATGAGCAATTCTCCCAACAGCCTAACCCACAGCCGTGCTACCTCCACTGCAGTCCCCAGTAACTCATTTTTCTTTTTTCAAGCTTCCAAATGACAGTAAAGTAACTTAAGTTTCTTTTGAAAAATAATCTGAAGTATAGAAATATATCCATTTTAAAAGCATACAGAGGGGAACGACTCTCAGACCCCCAGTCCAACATCCTGCTATGCAAGCACAGCAGACCACAGTGAAAACCCTTTCTGAGCTATGAGCGCTCCAGCAACAACACTACTGCTGCTTACATCTTCTCTGTCTCAACAGATTTGTAACTATTCTGTGCAAAATGAAACTACTTTATTTAGAATCCCCTTCTTAGAATGCCTGCTGAAATGGTTTTACTTAAAAGGTGAGATGTTGCTTCAAATCTCCAAGAGGAGAAAGGCAGTTTAGTTTTACATCCTTTAACACATGCATTAAAGGGAGGCATCTTGTCCAGCTGTATTTTGTGAGACAGGCTGGAGATGGCCCAAAGCATAGGATAAGTCACCTAAATTTCCAAAACCACACCTCTTTCTACAGTATTTCTTCTTGGCTTTCAATTATGTTCTTGCTAAGATGGCTGTGATGGACCAGAGTGTTATTTTACCTGGGAACATAGGTTTCACTAAGCAGAAGAGCACTTACAACTTAAACACAGCAAGAGTTAGCATTCAGGTGCATTCCATAGATCTACTCCATGGATCTATTTTACCATGGATTCTATGGATCTATGTGCTTTGACCCATATCCCACAGTCCAAACAATCCAAAATATGTACAAAATTATGCTACACTTCTTCTATCTCGCACACAATTGAAAAGTAATTCTGGTATGACTGCTAGGCACAGAAAACACCACACTCAAGGATTTCTGAACTGTAATACCGTAGTACATATACGCTGATGCTATCTTTCTGAAGAAACCAGTTCATAATTTTGTGCCTCAGAACTTCTCTTCAGCACAGCATTAGACACAAGCTCCAAACCAGATCATCTGAATTACTCCTTCTGTCCCACTGCAGGTCAGTGGTGAACTGCTGACCACTGTGACAGAACATGGAGGCTGCACACAGAATCAACAGAGCAACCTGAAAGTTATGCTTTCACTGAAGAAGCGTTGTGGAGGGAAGGACTATACTTTTATGCATAAACCTCACTGCTCACTTTCACTTGAGGAAAAACTGACCTCCCATTTTACCAGCCTTATCCTTCAGGAGGTCTTAGAAATATGTCAGGCAGGTACATGGCAACTTCTGGGTCACCGAGTCCCCTGTATTGCAGGAAAGCATGTCAAACCCTTTCAGAAAATGATTTAGTTACATCTGGAACTAAATTCAGCTGGACTCCTTTGTCTTACAAGCTGTTGCAGCATTCTCTTTACCTGTTTTGCAATTTTTCCACTGATCTGCATCTTTTCATTTATCTTCTTGAAATAACTGTTTTCTATTTAACCCTGTACCGCAGGCTTTCCTTGCCTCCACGTAGGCAAACTTAAATCGTTTAAAAATGAGAACTATCTTAACAAAGCAAGAGATCAGGCCTGTCTTGTACAACCTATCTTATCAAAGGCAATTCAGGTTGTATTTTACCAAGTTTTCCACTTACCTCCCTTTCTTTCACTGTATTTCCTTCATAATGCACCTGAAGTATCTCACTCCATTAAAATTAGATGTGTCTCCAATCACCTTTTCTTCCCATTCCTAATCATCATTACTAGTCACTACTCTTAAATCTCGTAATGCCGCTTATTGTTTGAGAATTACAAATTCTTACAGCTCCACTTTCCCACACCAGTGTTTTTGCTTTTCATATGCTGTGGCTGATATTATCTAGTTACCTACTTCAGCAAATTAAACTGAACTTTTCTTCTATTGTTATTCAAATAAAATAACCACTATCCAAACTGTTTTTAAAAAGATAAAGGCTTCCCAAACTGCAAAGTTCCTGGAAGTACTTATCTTCCTACTAACCTGAGATGACTAAATATTCCCTGCAATTAATCTGCAATTCAAAGAAAACCCAGTTCAGATTTTTATCCAAATCTGGGCCTCAAAACTAAGGAAGATGTATGCTGAAAAGGTTGATCTATCTCCAACTATAAATATTCGAATACGCATGTCCTGGTAACACAAGAGTAGATGAAATCTGTCTCTGGTCTCAAGAAATCAAAAAAATTAATCCTTATTTTACAGCCTGCAAACACAATTTAGGCTGATATTTTAAAATACATTTTGCTGACAGCTTATTTGATCCAACAGCCAGATACAATAAAATGAACAGCTATTTAAAGGCATTTGCAATACGTGCACTGCAATACATGTTAATAAGGTACCCAGATCATTTCACATTTTCTATGTAAAAAACTACATTTGAAAACTGTTGCGAGCATAATTTCTGCATGAACCAAAGTACTGAAATTCGACTCTTAAAAGAAATAACCTAAAATGTATTCATGGTATTTTCCTACTTTGTTCCAGAAGGACCTCAAACAGCAAGATGAATTAACATCATCTGGTTACTCAACTTGATTCCAGCCGCGTTACTAAAAGAGCAGAAAAGACCAAACGTAGCTTGCTGTTCTTCTGTTATGTGGACAAAGTGATTATGAAGCACTGAAAATATGCACCCCTTGAGTCAAGGACTTCTATTACCCAAAGGTTGACTCAGATCCTGCTCTCTTAAGCCTGCAAAACAACTTGAAAGGAAAAATCATTGCATACCTTCAATTACCTCAAAACACAATCAATGCCCCTGTTCTCCACAGCTTTCATGGTATTTGACAATTCCATTTTTTTCCAGCTGTAGTACCTCCAAAGGCTCCCAAAGGTCCATGCCATTATTATAGACCTAATGTGACAGCTCATACTGATGTTAGCACACAGCAGTTGTTCTCATAGGAGGCATTATCCTCCAGTGCCTGTGAAGTATGGCACTTGGAAATCTGCAAGTTTCTGCTAGGTTCCAGGCATACACTTCTGTGCAGCTGGAAAATCAGATCTCCATACTCTCATCCTTCTATTTTTTCTCCATTTCCAGCTTACAACTACCCTTGATCAAGATACAGAAATTTGCTGCAATAAGGCAGATGTGCAAACATCTTCTTTTCTTCCTCAGTTCTGAGTTCGTGATTTATTTCATATGTTAATGAAGTTATTCTGTGATTTCTGCAGCCTCTTCCCTCAGACTTCCAAAATAATAAAGTATTTCAAACCCAAAAGAAGCCACTGCTTTCACATCTTTGTCACATTCTTTCATGCAATACAGAGTTCTTTTAAAAAGGAAGCTGGTATTAAATTATAGCTATACCTAATAAAACAGAAAGAAAGCAAGATTTTACTGACTAGTATTCATTTTAATCTGCACTAGAAGCCAAACCTAGCAATGCCTTTCTAACAGGCAGGCAAAGGTCATTTCCCATGAGGATAAAGTTCAGCCCTTGGGTTTGGCTTTCACAGAAAGGGCTGGTGGTTTGGAAGCAGAAGATTTTAAGAAAGCCCATGAATGCATATTTGTATCAATACATCAAAATGGATACTGTTCTGCTCTTGTTCTTCAACTGTCACAAGCTGACAAGGTAGCTAATTATTACCACAAGTGTTTCTTAATTCACTGATTTGCAGGAATTCCCATTGTGGCTTACTCAATTTTGTGAACCAGTAGGTAAATCAGTAAACATGCCAGCCTGAGGACCAAAAGAACACCAATAACATACCTTACACGAGCCATCAGTCCATTTGTTTTTACAGTTGCAATACAGCTATACTTTAGAAGTGCCAATAAAGATTACCTAACATGCAGAAAAGGAACAAGAGACTTCATTTAGCACTCTGTTATTAAGCCCTAGCTGGGAAACAGGATGAGAAGAGCCTGGGAAGGTAGGTATTTTTTAAGAAATTAAGAATGCAAGAATTACAACCTCTTGTAAATATACACAAAACACTGACTTTTCAGCGTTACTCAGACAGCACATACCCATAGATAGGTATGGACAGAAATAAGTGGGATCAACATGCACTATTCAGCTATCAGCCTTTAAACTTGTACACTAAAATCCAAGTTCCTCAGTCCTGCAGTTGCGTCTTCAAGCATTTTTTCGACCCCGAAATGCTGCTGACCCAAGTGCCCAGCATGTGTGGACAGCTGTTCAGTTAAACCTGACAAAGTCACGGACGAGGTATCAGCTGAAGTTGCACCCTCCTTTGCTAAAATATACAAGCAGATCCATACATCTAAACAGAAGCAATGCTTAAGAAATAACTCAATAGTCACAGAATCACAGAATCATAGAACAGTTTGGATTGGAAGGGACCTTAAAGATCATCTGGTTCCACCCCCCCTGACATGGGCAGGGACACCTTCCACTAGACCAGGTTGTTCCAACAAGCCCCATTCAACCTGGTCTTGAACACTTCCTGGCATAGGGCAGCTACAACTTCCCCAGGCAGCCTGTGCCAGTGCCTCACCACCCTCACTGTAAAGAATTTCTTCCCTATACCTAAACTAAATCTCCCCTCTGTCAGTTTAAAGCCATTCCCCCTTGCCCTACCACTACATGTCCTAGTAAAAAGTCCCTCTCCAGCTTTCTTTGTAGGCTAGGTAAAAGCTATGCTTGTTTTCCTCTGCATTTTTATTCTCCAGACTCAGTATTTTACCCATTCCTCTTCCTTCCAGTGGACTCTGATGCTATAAGGCTGTGTCAGAATCACATTTTCAGTGATCTTCATTCTTTTCTCCCTCGTTATGGGCATCTGCATCCATGTGGACACATGAACATCCACTCATTACTTGAGCACTGGGCAGCCACACTCAGAACTGATGCCCCTAGAGCTGCATTGCAAAGGTCTTTTCATTCCCTTTCCTGTTTAATGCTCACAAGACTAATCACCTTTTTTTTTTTCTAATTTACCTTTACTAATTGTGTGCAATCTCAGATACTGCTCACCTTAACGTCCTCAGGGATCAGCTGCTGTCCTGCTAAGCCTTTCCACAGCGAAGGCTGCTATCAGACCTCACAACTGTTCCCTTCTGCACAGTCTGGAACTTTCACTGCCTGACCCCATAGGAATACTTCACTGCTTTCACTTGATGTCACCACCGCTGTATTATTTCTTATCATGGTAGCACTGCAAAGCCTATCTATCTATCCCCCCATCTGAACATCTCCATTTTCACTGCAATCTTCGTCTTTCAAGCATGGACAGCACAACCAGAATCGGATGCTTTCATTAACTAAAAGGTGATTCCCACCCTATTTATATAACTAAAATAGTGAGAGGCATCTGAAAGCCTGTATGCAGTTAACATGACAAGATACAGCATCTTTGTGTCTTTCAGAAAACAAATAATGGCTTTTTGTCACTTGCCTACTAACGGCAAGCTTTGGATGTCTGAAGAGAAAGTTATTATGGCTGGAAGAGCATAAGAAACACAGGAATGATAACAGTGGATCCCAGACAGTGTCAGAAACTGAGAAATGGTCACACTGGATCCCTTCCAATGCTCCTTCATGTCTCCTAGCACTTAGAGTCACTTAGAGGACAAAGTAATGTAGAAAGATTGAAACAGAATAAGTAAATAATCTATTCTCCTTCTCCTCACAGTGAAGGATCACAAGCTATTAGAGACTCACCTAAGCCTCAGAACAGGACACTGAAAAAACCTTCTGGGATTCACTGCTAAAGATCAAAGTACCTTTTGCCGCTCAAATAAAACTTGAATCCCATTTTGAATCTTGCTGAAGTCTTGGCTGAAGTCTTGGCCTCAATAACGTTCAATGAAGAATTAATTCCACAGTGTAATTACACTCCATGTGAATTTGCCAACTTTTAAGTTAATTAAATATTCCCCTACCCTCTGTCATGAAAAGTTCATGACATACCTTCTCTGCAGCATTCATTATTTGACACCCTTTTGTCTATTCCTCCTCATTTTGCTCCTTGCAAGGTAATTAACTCCAGATTTTGAACAAACTTCAGATACAGATTTTTTCCATGCTGTTCATCATTGTCATCTCACTATGGCAGCAACAGCCCAGTTCCCCCGTGGGTAAGGCAAGGCAGGGGGTAGTGCAGGGAGAAGCACTCAGCAACATGCTCCAGCCCAGGGTCTCCTAGTGCTCCCCTGTCCACGGCTCCCAAACACCAGCCCTGCACAGAGCTGGTCGCGTACTCCAATTACTGACACCGCTGTCCACATCTCTCTTCTGATCCGTTTCTATCTAAAAATCTCTGAATACAAACCTTATCCTAGAGTGAGTTTTTACAACAGAATATCAGATCCCAAAAGTGGGGATTAGCTGCATTTAACTGAGAAAACTTGACATATCTGATTTTACAGTAAGGTTAAGACTGCGGCAGTCCAGGGCCAGAGGTTTGAAAGAAGAATAAAAAATATTCATTCTGATACACAGATCCCACACAGAACGTGTTTGGAGTACTTCATACATCTGAATAAAAAAATCCTTTAAAATGTATAGTATTATACGTATTATTTAATTCTATACTTCTATATATATAAGAACTTTCCTTATGATGCTTGCAATTTTAACACCATCAATCATTATCTTCTGATTAGGGCTAAGTTTTTCGGTTGGTTGGTTGGTCGGTCGACGGGTTGGTTGGTTGGGGTTTTTCTGCTTCATACTTCCCCCTCTGTTTTCCTTGGCTACCTGGTTCTGACTTTGAAGGCCTCTGATGTAAAAAAAAACACTTTTTCTTTAGGACAGCACAACTTCTTTGGTTCTTTTCAGTCAAACATTATGTTAACCCCAAAACGCTCTCTGGTTTGAACATCCACTTCAGTCTAAGCCTATCTCGTTTAAAAACATAAAACTAGACGAATAAGAGGGTTGAAGAGACTGTAAAAATAAAGACATATTTTTGCTTCCTCAATGTTAGAAACACCACTTAGGCAATAGTTTTGTGTTAGGATTCTGTTCCAAATCTTTCAACAACAAAAGTAACATTGCATGCACCACACTCCTACTAATCACAGAATTGTTAGGGTTGGAAGGGGCCTCTGCAGATCATCTAGTCCAAACCCCCTGCCAAGGCAGGGCCACCTAGAGCAGGTTACACAGGAACGCATCCAATTTCTCTCCAAAAAGTGATTAATGTAGTGGTTAATACATAAATATTTCTCAGTATCTTTGTATTCTGCGGTTTTAAATCTCCTAAGCACATAGAGTTTCCTTTATTTCTCTGAAATGCAATACATATATATATAAAATAAGTATATAACACAGGGCGCCTGAAACTAGAAAGACTCAAGAGCTGAAACTAGAGAGAGCAATGTAGCAGACTAGAACAGACCAACAGCACGTCTTCTCCCCAGTGACTATCAATTTATTTCTTATTTAAGAAGCTGGAAGGAGCAAGCCCAGAACAGTTTCCATTTAAATCTAAAAAGCAATGCAGCCAAGCCTCTACACCCAAAATATTTGCTGATTTCTTTAGACGTGGCTACTTCCATAAAAGAATTCTGCATGAATACAGGATTACTGAAAAAAAAAAAAACCAAATGCAGATGTTTTATCAGTGAGCACCATTGTGAAATTAGTGTCCATCTCAGTAAACTGGAGGAACAAATTCCCCAAATCTCTAAAGTCTTTCATTTTTTAACTTGCATTTACAGTGGTATTTCAGTATTTCTCTTATGTAAAGGTTTCTGAGGCTCCTTTTGCACAAAAATATGCTACAACATAAAATCACTAATTCTTTGGACTCAAAAATGCTGAAAAGGCTTAAAATACAAGGGGATACTAAAGCTGCAGCTGGGACTGTGATTATGTGTATATGCAGGCATGTCCAGGTAAGACTGGCTGATGCCCTGGAAAATGTGGTTGAATTCAGGAGTGACTCTGTACATACCTTCATTACCAGTGGGCCACTGCTGGTAGGAGCTGCCTAAGGGAAGGAGCATGAACAACAGCAGTACAAGTCTAAATTAAATATATATATAGAGAGAGAGAGTGAGTGAGAGAGACGACTACAATGTTTTTATTAGGTTAAGTTCCCACCTGCCAAAAGAGCTTCTGTAAAGGTAACATCTCCTGGGAACAAACACTGAAATGTCTGCCTGTTAAACTGTATCATTTTACAAAACCCAGACTCTGATTGCTTCAGATCAAGAAATGATCCTGGTTTAGTGCCCACCTATTCTGCAGTTTCAGGTGCACTGTCAGAGCCACATTCGGCCACACAGAGCCTGGAAGAGCACTTTTCTCTGCAGCTTCTAAGTACCACCGTAATATAAATAATACATAATAACAAACAGCACATTTGTACCTCCACTATAAAAAAACACTTGCCCCAGGTTGTATAGATCAGGCTGTGTATACATTTTTGCTCCTTAACCTCTGCAAGCTGTATGTCAAACAGCCCCTTTGAAAATCACAAGTTTTTGCAAAGTCAGGCACTGCATAATGACTGATTTCAGAGGTTACACTCTGCATACATATGTATGAAGATGGCACAGAAAAAAACCAGCTCAGCTTACTTGTCTTTTGGTCACCTAATCAAAAAGGTGATTGGATTCATTTTTACAATATCAATGAAGTCACCGGAGTGCAATCTCCATTTTTTCTCCATGAGACAGATGACACCTTCGCCACGGACTCAACGCAATGAAAGACAAGCTTTTTTTCAGATACACCCAGGCCATGATTCACTTCTGCTTGTGCACATAAGGAGTACCAGATGTATTGCAGTAGCACTCGCTCTCTTTCCACTCTGAGTATACCAAGAGGCTTACTTAATTTCTTTCTATTATAAGCACAGGAGATTGGAAGGACACCAGCCAGGGCAAGAGGTGAGATATGAAGGATGCTATCCATGATTAGAGGAAGATACAGCAAGGTATTTTTCATTTCCCAAGGGAAATCACTGCCCTAATGCAGCCAAAATATTTAATGCTACATGTGAAGATTTCAGGGTGGGACACAGGCCTCAGAGAAAATGCATAAAACCCAAACACGCATCCCTGAAATTCAATTTGATATTTTTGCTGACCACAGAGTATCATATCAGAGTATCAGAGTTCCAAGACTAACTACCGCCTTCTCTCCTACAAAACGTTAATACTTTCCTTGTAGTTTTATGAGTTCTCTTTCCTGTAAGAGTCAAATCAATGCAATTTCTTGAGGACTACACCAGAATGCACCCACAACTTTATAGAGTTCTTCTCTTCTTGACCTTATCTCTTTGTTCTACAGAAAATGGCATTGCTTGCTTTTATCCCAGAATTTGCCAAGTCACTACTGGAGCCTCCCCCAGGTCGCAGTGATGCTATTACTAGAGATTACACAGGAGCTGGACACCCACATCCAAACCTGCAGGCAGACACTGCTTTCAACCGGGAGGTTTCCACACGAAGCTGAACCTCAGTGGCCTGACTGCCTTGTGACCCCTCTTCCTTCATCTGTCCTCCTGAAGCAGGAACCCTGGCAGTTCTCTCTCCTCCTGCAGCGACTGCAGGGCATGGATAATCTTCAGAGATGGATTCACGAGGTATTCACACAGTGTGTTTGCAGAGTTTCCAGCAAATTGAACTGGTATAGCCTAGAAAGACCCTCAGATAAGGAGGCTACTTATTTATCTGGATACCCTACCCTCGCAGAATTAACAGAATCTGGTAAAACTTTGCGACAGCCTCCTGCAAAGCTGCATTGGCTATCTGATAAAAGTGGCAAGTAATATAATAAGGGCATATATATACACATATTCCATTATATACTTATTTTCTATTAAAAGTATTTAACTAGATAATAATAAATTAATAGATCATTTATAATTCATGGAACTCAGTAAAATAACAATGGAAAGTCTCTGTTACAGTTGTTAGTCATTGAGGAAGGCTAAAATATAGATCTATAACTACCTTATGTTCTAGAACAGTGAGAAAAGGGGGGATTATGGGAAACCTAGATCTAACCTTGGGATCCAAACAGCATTTAAACCACCTACTGCTTCTCTTTTTAACTTCAACCTTTCAGCTACAGGCAGATAACCTTCAGTCTACTCCTAGTATACTCCAGGCACCGCTGAGCTGGCCAATGTGAAACACATTAAGAGCAGAACTCTGCTGCTGCTCCCTTCTTAAATCTAAAAGCAAGACACAGGATGAAGTCTTTGGTTCTTGCTGAGGAAAATGAGCTGCATGGGTAGAGACTTCAGGAGAGTAAAGGAGATGTACTGCAGCTCTGTGCACCTCAGCAAGCACCACTTCTGTTCATGAAAATTCAAGAGGTTGCAAAGCTTCAGTAACAATGATACACTGGATAATATGGAGGAGGGCTAATTTAGAATTACATTTCCTCTTCTTTCAGCCACAGCCTCTGCTTCTTTAAAGCAGCAATCCCAGTATGGACTTGAAAAAGGAAAAAAAAAAGCCTCTGAAAGCTCAGCTTTCTGTGTATTGTGTAGTCACTTGCATCTGTAATTTGCTCTCACAGAAATAAATGCTAATGTGCCTGACAAATGTGACTTAATTTTGTGATGTGAATGACTTTTCCTATGTAAATCTCTCTATGCAATTTGTATGTTATTCTTTTTAAAAAATAGAAACTACTACCGCATTCTAGTTCCAGTTCCAGAGTGAATACTGAGATTTATACTCCAAACCACAGTGTGACACAAGAGAACTCCCCAATTTCCCCTCCCACTTTTACTAACAACAGAAGTCTTTTGTCCACATTACACCCAGCATTTAAGATAGATGCAAAAAGATGGATGCGCTTACTAAACGTGAAATAAAGTAAATGAAACACTAGACAGTGAAAATACATTTCTGCATACTTTTGAAACTCTTGGTCATAGGGGCAGAAGTCTCTGACATGTTACTCACCCCAATTTTATCTCATAAGAAGAAAAACAAGGAAGATGATTTACCCTCAAATTCCTACCTCTCTGGTACCCAACTACAGGCAAACTGATGGCAAAACACCATTTTAAGTCTTCCTTTAGTTGCTCCAGAGAAAGAACAGAGAAGCTCAGAAAAACAAACCAAATAAAACCCCAAACCAACCAAATAAAAACCCAAACAACTAAAAAACCCAACCAACAAAAAGTCTTTAAAGGAGGGAACTACACTACAAATAATTACAGATATGTATTCATTTCAGAAAGCAACACTACAGAAGGACAACTTTACAGAAGCAACAGTATCTGAGATTTTGCCTTCCTAAAGCAACTAATACAGAAACCAGCTCACCTTTTCTTGTATTTGAGCACATACATAGGTCCTGCCAAGTGGCACAGGGATGGAGTTTTATGAAATTGTTTCTCAAAGCACATACCACCCACATACTGCAAAAGCCATGGAAATTACAGGCTCAACACATCCATCTACCCATCTGTCATTTAGATGAGGTGTTTGATATGCAGTAGCCCTTGTCTCCTTCAGTTTGAGGCCAGAGAGCACTATAATTTTTATTGCTTTTCTGCATATGACAGTGGCAATATCCCATTTCAAATGTTTCCATGTATAGTGAGTGATTATCAACAACATCATAGCATCATATCCTCTTGTTATATTTATTTTAGTACATGAGGAAATAAGCGTGAGTTGCCAAAGTCACACAGGCAGCCTGTGCCAGTGAAGAGAACTGAATGTAGATCTCTAGCCTAGTGTATTACCCATATTATTAAACAATCCTATTTTTAAAAAAGTAGAAAATTTCTAAGAACATGATGTTTTCCTTCCTTTCTGATGATTAGATGGATCCTGTGTTCCCTCTTTCTTGCTTTCATAGGTCACCAGGCTATGCTAACAGCTTATTCCATATAAGCAAAAAAGACATCTCAGAAAATACATATTGAATTTGGCTGGACTTGAAATTGTATATCTCTTAAGCACAGGGGCTGACAATTACTTGGGCCTCACTGATTTTCTTCAAGACCTACATGGTCTTTTTAATTAATATCAGACAATGCTCTTCTTTAGTCTTGGTAATATTGGCTGGTTGCATATCATCGCTAGCTCACTCATGGGTTTGTTGCTGAAAAGCTACAGGATGAAAAGCAAATGCGTTAACAAGAGATTCACATCTTCTCTGAAGAAAGGAAGAAAGGACCTATCCCAAGAGGTTGCATTCAAATGTCTCCTCCATTCAGAATAATGTTAAATACTGAGCTATGGTAAACATCACAGTCTGGCAAAAGAATATTAAAACAACATGAAAAATCATCTCTACTGATCTCTTGTATACAACAATGTACCTATTGCAATTCAAGAAGAGAAAAATGTGTGAACTATTAGGATTAAGCCTATGAAATATAATTAGAAATAACCAGAAGCCAAAAGCAAACAGTAGGAATCATTAGGTGAGGATGCGGAATCTCATATGTATAACATCATATAAATTCATGGTGAGCCTCATCCTGCAGTGTAACTAGTGGTAGTCACCTCAGCTTAGCAAGGGAGATAACAACAGTGAAGGTGAACAGACCCATGGAAACATTTCTGTACATTGAAAGTCTATGAAGACACATTCCCTCTGGGAGGTTCATGAGCAGCAGATACATAGTGATGCAATAATTTCCCATTTAACAAAATTGGAGAAATGGGTATCCCAAGGAAAGTATCAACCAGTAGATTTAAAAGAAATTGAAGAATTTCTCTACATAGCTCGTAACTTCTGTATGGAACTGATTGCTTCAGCATGTTGGAAAAGACAACTGCAAAAATGGATCTATAGAAAAAGGAGATCCAGACATAGGTTGGACCAGACATAAAATGACTTATGCCTCTTACTTCCACAAACTAGGAGGCTCTATGAGGGGCAGAGTCACATTATACCTGACTTGTGCTATATTTTTCCCCTGATCATCTGAAACTGGCACGTGATGGATCACAGACAGGCTGACAAATGAGATGAACAATTTCAGTGATGCAGTAGAGCTGTTGTGGAATTCTCACATCTTCTGGCTCCTCTTCTCTACTGAACCTGCTTTCAGCCATGAGCACAGCACAGAAGCTGCAATTTGCACTGGCTCATCTTCTCCTTAAAATGGATAAAGATCAACTGCCATTGACCAGGGAGTCTCATCAAAAAGCCTGCAGCCTCTAGCAGATATGAGCTGAATCCCTGCTTAGTGAATCACAGGTACTGTTTGGAGTGTAAGAGAAGGCTGTCACCTGGGGCCTCCTCCATCATCTGTCCTTACCAGTCAGTGCGTGTGAGGTCAATGGTGAAAAGACATGAGTCACACGGCTACGTGGACACTGATGTCAAACTGCCAGGACTCAGTTTAAGAAGAAGCAGGAATAAACAGCAGTCTGTTCTCTCCATGAGGGAACAATTTCTCCCCTTCCCTTGGAGATGACATAATTCATGCTTTCAATCTTCCAAGAAGTGGAGAATTGGAAGGACGTGTGGCTATTCATGTAATTTTGGGCACAACTGTTTCTTTAAGCAAGACCAATCATATGAATTAGACACAGGAATTCCTGCTGTATTTGTATGATTTGTGTTTATGTATGTGAAGCACCAGCATGGGTACTTTTGGCACATGAGGTAGAGTATAAATTAAAGTACATATTAATCACACATTATATCTGCAATCTAAACTAGCAGGTATGTTCATTTTAGATATGAATGTATTCTTGAAGCTGCAGGGTACTAATTTAAAAGACAAGCAATTCAAAGCTTCCTTGGTTGACACTGCATGTAATGAGATTCTTTTTCCCCTGACATATTGTGTTTCATCTTACCTCATAACTAAATAATTTAGTGTATTTTAAATATATATATAAGTGTTCTAAACAATAAGCTGTGTATGACCTACTTATTTTGAGTTTCCAATTCAAAAATAGTTATTCCAGGGAAAAAAAATTCCTACACAACTGCCAACAGAGGAAAGTTGATTTAATCCGCGGAACAAAGACGTGTGAAGGTGAGACACACGCACCAGTAATCAGGAGAAATCTTTTGAACTGCAGGACTAATTCTGAGAAATGAGTTTTCAATTAAACCCCAACGTTTCCCATGTGACTCTATCAGTCGCTGAAGCACATGACAGCATCAGCCGGTATCAGTCTGGTGGCTGTGACAGGTCACCCCGCAAAGGATGTTGAATGTGCAACTTCTATATAATTGGCTGGATTGTAGGTATTTGCAGTCATATAAAAGACAGGCTGATGTGAAGACTTCATCAGCATGAAATGGAGGTGGTTGCATTCTCCATGCATGACCAAAGCTGTGAGGATACTCAAAGATTTCAATGTAAGGAGCGTCTTTAACACTTCACCATCTCTGCCGAGTGCACAAATAGACTGATGGGCCAATAAGGGAATCTGGACCATCTGCAAGTTTTCTTACTGCTATGTATTTACTCTGACCATTCCTTTTTTCCCTCCCACTAACCAAAAATCCCCAAAACAAAACAAAAAACATCAGCTGAGTCAATTATAAAGGATTTTATGGCTGCTGGAGAACAGTCCAAGTGCCTATATTCAAGAAGCTTCTACAGGTTTGTGCTTTGAAGTCTGCAGAGGAAGTCTCCGATGCCTCCATGGCAGCACCTCTACAAGCACACCTGCAGGACAGGGAGTGCGACCTCTCTGGAGGCAAAAAACACCCAAGGAACTTGTCAGGAGGTTGGAAAAAATAGAAGAAAAAAAAAGTGGTTAAATACAGCGTGCACCCAGTGTGAAAGTCCCCCTCTCCCTCACAGCTGAGCTACAAGCTGGCTCTGGATAAACCCCATGCTACCTGTGAAATGCTCACAGTCCTATGTCCGATGAAGACATCCCATGATCAAACCTCCCTGCTGTTTCCAAAGCCAAGAGTTTTAAACAGGAGTATGGAGCCCTGCAAGGTGTGCAGAAGGGACTTCATAGGTACCACTGACTTAGAATAAAGCTCTGACAAGGAAAACAAATTCTTCCCTTGTTGCTTTATAGAATCCACTACATGGCTTTTTAATCTGGAGATCCACAAGTCTTCACACCCACATGCAAGCATACTCTATTCCTGCATATGAAGCACAAGTTCAAGTATCACTCTGGCTGCCTGGGCCAGTGCGCACATTAGTTATCATGTGAGTTGTTGAGAGCAGAAATATTTGAAAAGGGAAATAACTGAATATAACCTGACAGCATTACATAGCATAGCTAGGAGTGAGAATGTTTAGAAAGCACAGATGTGTGCTCAGAGTTATTTAAGATTGGAAATATTAGAATTAAAAAGAGCTAGAAATGTAGCGGAGCTCGTTTCGCTAATACTACTGAACCTTAAAAACAAATGTATTTCCTTCCTGCATGTAGGATAGATGGTGTTGGATGAGGATGAAATTTTCCTGCATTACAGAACTTCACTTAACATGGCGCACTTCACAAACTTAAAATCCATGGGATTCAGAATATTTCTACAATACATAGCTTTGTTTCATACTGTTTTCCAACCCTTTTTACATCTGACTTGAAAGCAAAAATACAAGCCACAGAAAGGTGGGCAACCAAAGCAAAATGAAAACTACAACTACTGCCAAGCTCGAGAGAATTTGATTTTGAAAAGTAAAGACAGAAGCCTAAAATCCCAGTGCTGGGTGTTCACGTTAAGGAAGTGAGTGATTTTCCAAGCTGCGCTGGATTTAAGATTTTAACAAATACATGCCAGAGAGCAATAACAAGGTTACAGTGAGGAACATGAAAGTTTTTAAACAGGCAACAGAAATCTATAAAGCATTAAAAATATATTTGTCTCAAAGGTCTAAAATGGAGAGCAGGAATTTATCAGACACTGAAGCATGATTTCCAGCCTACGCTTCAGAAACAAAGCAGTAAAACGTATCCAAAATGTCTCACAACGAACATCTACCAAGATACAAAAGGAGAAACCATGCCAAGGGGATCTCCTATCTCTCTGCATCTCTGAATCAAAAGGAATGAGGAGTTGTTGTGGAAAGACATTTGGATAAGTAAACAATTAAAATAAATGCTTTAAATAACCATTTTTGAGTCACTGGATTCAGAAACATGAAGTGATACATAAGAAATTGTTTGACCTCCCCCATTCCTGTGCAGACTAAAATAGAAGCTCAAGGTCTCAGAGTTGTCTCAGAAACATTATTTTACCTACACAATTTTTGCTTTCTCTTTGCAATGCAATAAAAATAACCCCTTGTCTAATACGGAAAAAGGGTGCAAAAGAATTTCAGATAGTCGCTAACCCTTCTTACAAGTGGCTCACTTCCATAAAATTGGAACACATGATGCAATTTTACATGGTAAAGAACAGCACACTGCCAGCAACTTCTGCAGACAGAGAGGATCATGGAGTCAAAATGAAGCCCCAGAATTCTGCAGGGGTTGGAAATCAACTAGTACACACTGAAATTAAAACCAAAGCGTGGTGTGTACATTTGTCCACAACACCTAAAGCTCTAAAATTGCTTCAAAGAACATTCAAGCCTGCAGTTTCACTTTCCCCCTTCTTCAAGCACTGAGCCAGGAGCAGGCCAGGGCTCCCTTCCACACAGCAACAACCAGGGTCTTACCAAGGCCCGCACCAGAGCTCAACACAAATGCTTTCAAGCAAGCCAGGCAAACATTGATGCATGCCTTTGCTGTAATGCTTGTGCACATACACGTGGTTGTTCTGCTGGGAATTTAAATTAAATGAGAAGTTTAGTGCATTCTGCCTGCGAAGCCTCCAGCAAATTCAGCAGCATTTGCAGTGCTGCGTGTGCAGGGTCAGGCATGAGCTTCAGCACCGTGGCAGGGGCGGGTGGGATCACAGCACGCAACAGGGCTCACTTCCACTGGGCACTGGGGACAAGCATCAGGTTTTTTCTCCTTCAGCACTCCCCAGGACCCTCACCTGCCTCGTGCCTTGTGCCAGGGTATCAAACACATACACAAAATTCCTTCTTTATCCTTCAACACAGCCCTCATGTTCCAACCCTTCTAACTGGGGGAAGAAGACTAGCAACGCACAAACAGACACATATTATCCTGATACTGGGCCAGGGAGAACCAAAGGAGGCGAAGCACCAAGGGCTAAGCGGCAGGAGACAGCCAGCTGCTGCTGCTGGCCTTCACCAGGGCCAGAAGGCAGTGGGTACAAATTTACAGCCGTTATCATGGAAATTTCCCACAGTAGCTTTTACCACAGGGTAACAATAGGGTTCTATGAGAAATTAAAGCTTACTTCAGCTGGGTGATTTGCCAGCTCAGAACACAATGGACCTTTTTAGCAAAGGCGAGGTATAATTTGCAGCTTTCTGCAACCAGGAAGGATGGTCCTTTCTCCAGCGACTACATTTAACTGAGGGCATGATAGCTGGGGGATGCACGCAGCCCTGGCAGAAACGCAGAGCTCCCTCTAGCAGACGTGATGGGCAACCTCGAATCACAGGCTGGAGAAACAACAGCTCCCAGTCGGAAACAATGCCGCCTTCACCGCCCAAACCCAACAGCTCCCTGCGACCCCGCGCAGATTTCTCCCTCCCTATCACATGAGACAGAGCCCCAGTGTGCCCACTGTCAGCACGACCTTTTCAAAACAGAAGTCCAGTCAACTTGCAAGAGCCTCTGGGTCAGCTGCCTTTGCTGAGCACATGGGGAAAACAAGGAAAACACCAGCTCCAGCGCCACTGCGAGCTCCTGGTGTCACTGGTGGGATTTGGCCAATGTCAGTTTCTCCAGCACTGGGCAGCTGCACCGTGGAATAAAAGTGCACAGACAGGCACGGAGGATTTGCATATGAAGTGAATGAGGACTGGAGCTGCTTCCCTGCAGTATTGTTCAGATCCCAGGCAAGTAGAAGAGTAGGAAAAACCCTCAGAATCTTCCCGTCCAAATCCTCCTCAGAAAAAAAATCCTGAAATGTCCCATGGATGAGATGATGGAGAATTATGTGGATATTTAAATCAAATAACCCAAAGCCCAATAATACTCAGCTGTGTTGGAAGAGTCCCACCTTCTCCACAAGCTGAGAAAGGAACCAGAGAATCATCACAGAACTTCTCTGATGCTTTTTCTGCCCTTTGGCTTTTCTCAGTGCTTTTCACTAACAAGAACACTTCAAACTGGCATTTGTCTACCAAATAATTCATATTTGCATATCTTATACTTCCTTTTGTTTCTCCTGGGTGGGTTGCTTTTGCTTTCCCCATTTGATAGCTACCAGAGGCAGGGAAAAATCAGTGACCTAAGAGGCAGGTCCATCAAAGAAGTGGCAACACAGCAATGCCAGGCTAGAGCTTTAATTCAAGTCCCATATACAGCAGACATTAATTCAGTAGAATTAAACTCATAGGAATCTTTATCCACAACACCCAAAACCTCTCTTAAATCATTTGAATTGATATTGATAGATAAAAAATTGAGGCAAGGCTAACCAAGGGTTTGCAGTCCTTTTCTAACAAACCTGGATCTGATTTATTTAAACTGTGTTACATCTGGATTCTGTACCAAAATCATACAAAAGCTGCAAATTGGGGAGAATTTTAATTTGTGTTCATTCATTTCCAGAGCGAAACAGAG
This sequence comes from Coracopsis vasa, assembly GCA_026283785.1. Taxonomy (NCBI): domain Eukaryota; kingdom Metazoa; phylum Chordata; class Aves; order Psittaciformes; family Psittacidae; genus Coracopsis; species Coracopsis vasa. Next base: position 16,060 of record JANHGB010051731.1, on the reverse strand, counting down.
TATATGAGCACACATGCAGCGGAAATCATTCCTTTCCCAACATCCCAGAAAGGCCACTGGCCCCTCAGGCTGCCTCCGCTCAGAAGCCCTCAGGAACTACCGTGGCAGAAGTCCCAATACGCAATACAGCCTGCGTGAGTCACAGGCTACCTAAAACAGTACCTCCAACTCGCTTTCAGATTAAAGGTCCTTTCAGTACAGATCTTGCCTACCAAGCAAACCGACAGAAAACAATAAACTTGCAGGAAATGAATTTGGAGAGAATAAAAACCCAGTGTTTGTCAAAGCTGTGTGGCAGTGCCAGCAGAGCCACCAAGCAATGACCTTGACATCCATTACGTGCTCGCATCTGCAGTTTAACATGCATGACTTCCACAGAGGTCAATTATTCAAAGGCAAAATACACAGTGCCTCTGTTCTTCAGTTATTGTTTTGCTTTATAGCATTTACATATAATACACCACCAGTCCCACCCCAGAAAAAATATCTGCTCTCCATTAGCAAGAAGATGATGCATGGAAGAGAATCACAGTCTTCGGTTCCGTCTTCCACCCGGGTTACCCTTCTTTGCAATTTTAAAACTTTATTTATGTAAGCCTGATTGAAGTAAGTATTATTTCAGAAGTCACAGCTCAACACTTCTGCTTTTGATTTTGAATGCCAGTGCTCTGATTTACTGGGCATTGCTATGAATTCCTTATAACAGCTAATTGTCATGCTGCTACTCATTCTTTTTGTGTGGGGTACTTGAACTATTTTAATGACTTCAATGTAATATACATTAAAATAGCCGGTGATGAGCCAAGCACCTGTAAAACTCATGCCAACCAAATAAATTTAGGCCTTAAGCCAAAAATGTACTTGCTGTCCATAATCTAGAGCAATGTTCATTTAAGTTCTGTATTTTTTCATCAACTGGCAATTGTGTTGTTTGGTTCCTTTTAATTCATTCCTTCAGGTGAAAATGGGGTTTCATTAAATTCAACAGTGGCTGAAAAGACTTTGAATGTCTCTTGAATTTCCAAGTGCTACAAGCTGAAATAACATGTATACTTTTTGTATCTGCCTGATTTTTCACATTAGCATATCTGTGGGTTTTATCATTTTTTTCTATTGTGCTCATTTTGCAAACATTCTACGCTGGCTTAATAGTTTGTAAACAGAGGTAATTAAGTGACACCAAACACAACTGAGGTTAAGCATGCATGAAATTATTTTCAAGATCGGGACTCAAATTAGTTAAGCTTAATTCAGGTCATTCTTAATAAAATTTTAAAACCCCACTATTTTTATGGATGTCTTTGAAATAAACTCTCCTACTTCTCTTTGATCTTCTTTGTTCTCTTCACCCTACTGCTTTGCTGGTGACACTCAAAAGCAGTCTGCATTTTTTTAGGTAGCAACATTGTAAAATTTATCCACTGCTTTCTCTGCTGAAAAATAAAGTTATTAAAATGGTGGCTCAGAACTTATTGCACTCCTTTCCCCATACGGCAATAAAAAGCTTTTCCTTGGAGTAACAATTTAAAAGCAATACAAATCTTTATTTCATCAAGTTGGCAGCTGCATATATGTCTTTACACTGGTTAAGAAAGAACATTCTTGAGAAAGTGGTAGCAATATATTTCTTCATTCTATATGACAATACTTCATTACAGCAGGACAATGCTGTTGCATTTGCATACATAACACTTCTCCCAAATTTCTACCCCTCTTTTCAGGCCACTTTTTTGTGTGCGTGCTTATTATCTTTATGCTGGATGTTGCACAGCACTGCTCAATTTATGTCTGCCTTGGTCAGTATGTATGGCAAGCAAGTGCATTATTAAAAGTTATATTTACAGTAACATGAATATTGAATTCATTCTGCTACCAAGCACATCTTGTGAAACTTAATGTTTCTCTTCCCACTAACCACTACCACATTTGTGCTCCAAATCTTCTGTCCATTTAAAAATAAATGACTGATAAGAAATTACATAGTTATTATAGTAAGTCTTCCATTTTATTAGAAAATCAAAAACAGAGATATACGAGGGCTGAAAGGCTGAAAAACACAGGCAACTGCGTGCAGTACCCCATAGCCTGAAGTATCTACACAACAGATGTTTAAGCAGAAGAGCCTATCAAACGCTTACTCTACTCCCCTCTGTCCACCACTCTCCTCTACACTTTTTAATCTTTCTGGATGTTTAGAAACATCCCCTTCAAATGTGATTCAAAAAACTCCTAAAGGATCTTCAGAAATGAGGAACACTAAGTCAAAGCAAATCTTTCCTTCATTACCTGTGTAACACTACCATGTCTTACACTTTACCTAGTTCAAACATAAAGAGACCATTCTTAATACTTCTTTTTTTCTTTGCTATTTTCCACCACAGAAGAGACAGAGCTTTCACAACAGTAGAAAATCCATGTAAACACAGTCCTTCAGCTACATAAAAGTAGATGTTATTACTAAAGGCATTAGGGTGAATATAAAAGAAAAGGAGACTATGCGTAATTAAAAGGCTGCCCTTCATTCATGAGCTTTGAAAGCAAGAAAAAGCACCTTCCTCAAGGCTAGGAAACATGTTTTATGGAGACACACTAATTGTGTAGAGAAGCACCACGTGTTCCTCGCTGAAAGCTGGTAATGATAACTGAGTGTAGATCCAGACAGCCCGACAGATCTCCACAGCCAGAGCAAATGCTTGCAAGCTGAGGATTTCTGATATGGCCTGTACTCAGGTTGTGCCTACAGAGTCTTCTGGACTATTTTCTCCCCCCAGAGTCATTCCCACTTCGAAACACACACAAAGCTCAGTGCAAAACTCTTCAGGTATTTGCAAAAACACAGGCTTATTATGCATTAAAGATAGCTTCCACCATCCAATTTCCACCCAAATTTGAAAAGAGACATTTTCACTTAGCCCCACATCTGACCAGTGCACCGATACCTAAAATTGTAGCCTCTCATGTTTTTGAGTAGCTTTAAAAGCAGTGAACTTACACACGCACCTCTTTAAATATAGTATAGGTATCACTGAAGAAACCTTTCCGTTTACCCTTGTGCTTCAAAGTCACACCAAGCAGTGCTTCACAGCCAGCCACTTTTTTTTCCCTGTCCAATTCAGCAAGACTCTAATGTTACTCAACCTAGCGTAAATTGTACAGCTGGTCAGAGACTGTTCTGCCAGCTGGGAAAAGCAGAAACAAACCCCTTTATTTGTAGTAGAAAACAGAAAACCTAAGAAATGTTTAATTGGAGAAAAGGGAAGGAAAAAAAACACAACTTTTTTTTTAATCTTATACAGCTTGATGTTTCAGCAGGGAAGAAGTCTGCCCTACACAACGGTGTGAAGCTACTGTGTTTCCCTGTGTGAAAGCAACCTGAGCCAGTCCTCAGTCATTGCAATGCTGCTCCATGGAAGCAATGATAGCCTCAGACAACTCCAAAGTAGAGATCTCCACCTTTAAAACCAGAATAAAGCCATCAGGCAGCCTGCCCTCCTAAGCTGCGATAGGAAGGGAAGCCCGCAGAGGAGTACAGCTGGAGATTTGCTTTTCCTCCCTCACCCTCTGGCTGGTGCAAATATACTTCAATTAGGGGCCAGACCCTCCACAAGAACAATGTCCACCTGGCCAAAGGACTTCTCCAGGATCTGGGAGGGGGAACCACCATCCCATCCCTTTCACCACCAGCCTCGACCTAAAGCTTAACACTCAAATTTAAACACATATAAACACTTTTTTCTCCCCCAGCATACATACATTTGAAAAGGATAAAGCTATTTGCAAGTTTTTTCAGTTTTTCTTTACATTGTCACAATGTAACAGCACAGAGGGGAGCGGAGCGTCTGTGTGTGGTAGGGGAGAGGAGCAAACACTTTGCCCTTTCCAAGCACTCCCTGATTTTGCCTACCCCACACTGGGATGTCAAAGCCAGTGATACATATGTAGCAGGACAGGTTTCTCCAGGGGCTCAGTCCTGTATGCAGCATTCAGCAGTTTGTGAGAGGAAATCAATAAGAGCTCTCCCTCAGCTCTCTGCTCCCCTGCATTCCTGCATTTCCCTCTGTAGTGTATGTACTTATGCAAAAAGCACAGTCCTTTGTACAATTATCTTCCCCACAAAAGTCATTACAGTCTCTAAACAGTGGAAGGTAACATCAATAACTAAAGCTACAGAAATAGCTTTCCTAGCTTGGCGAAAGAAATATAGGCAAACTAAGTTTTTCAGCTAAGCTCCATTTCATCATTCCTGATGCAGAATGGTACCTGGGTTCTTCTCTTCACAAAACACTGGATGCATTTCGGCATTTTCACATTGCTAAAGTATCAGATATGTATGTTTGATACACAAAATACCCTTTCTAGTGGCAGAAACCCAGCAGTTATCAGACAAGTGTCCCTGTCACACTGTAGCTTTTAGACAGTGGACTCTGAAATGCCGACACCCATCCTTCTTATTCTTTCCATCACTATTTCCCCTAGGGCGGCTTTATCTGCTGGGACAGCTTGGTATTTTTTTCCTGAAGAAGCTAATATTGTTTACTCTGTCATTTATCTTTATCCTTTTCAAAACTATTTCTTTCCATTATGCATTTTCTATTGATATTATTTTCTATGATAGCCATCATATGGTCCTTCTAAGTATTTTTCTTAGTCTTTTTTGTAATCCTATCTCATTTGGGTTTTCTACATTCATTTATCCCTTTCCTATTTTATTCTCAGTAAGTTTGGGAATTAGTAACGAGATGAACGGAACAAAGCATAAGTAAGAGACAGGCTGACCTCCATCCCCACTGTGGATGAAAGCCTGTAAAGCAATGGACGAAACCCAAGAAAAATCCCCCCCTCTCAGGCCAGTGGCACTGCAAATCCAGTGGGGAAATCAGGCTGCTCACAGAGCCTGTGGTTCAGCAGGGCCAACTAGCTGTGAAGTCTCTTTAACGTATTGATTCTATATTGTCTGAAGGGAGGATGCATAAGATGACAGAGGGAAGGCAAACTGTACCCCAGAAGCAGCCAGGCCCTAGACAGTGCTGTATTTTATCTGCTGGATTGCTTCAGTTCAACTCAACCGTGTTCATGTACACATTTAAAGAGAGCCGTCTGCTGGCCTGTAACAATTATAGTTCAAGTATTTGTGAAGTCTGATAAAAAAAACTAATAAAATGTAAGCTTCTCTTACGTGCACAAAAAAAGTTCAACAAAAAGAGTAACCTGGCAATAACTAATGACCCCAAGAGGATGAGGAAAAAGAAGTTATCATCAGTTGGAGAGTGAAAGCATTATGCAGTGAAAACAAATTATAAACTTACTTCAGTACTGAGGACACACAGACAAAAGCCAGATGTTAGTACATAAACACCACAATCACTGGAATTAGGATCATAAATCCTTGGATTTCAACTGAAATACTGATGTTTCATTTCACGATGCAGGTGTTTAACCTTCTAGGCTTCACCCGGCTTTCATTTTGTCTTCGAAAGGACAGAAATCCTAAAGCAGAAAGTTTTTCTGCATCACCAGCTTCAAAACATACTTGTTCAATGTCCCGTTATGCAAACCTTTGGAAAACTCACTTCCTTGCCAGCAGATTGCTGCTACCAGCTGAAGGGATTTAACCTCTCCATTGCCAGATACATGATCAGAGTATTTCCAGGCAGAACTGGTACATCAAGGGACTGCTCTTGGCCATGGCTGTACTGGCCCTCACTCATAACACCTCTGACTGCAGCACAGCGACAAAAATCCATGCATTTTTACCTACCCTGGGTTTATTACATTAAAAAACTCCAGAATTTAAAATGTGGGTCAATCTCTTTATAAATCTGCTATCAAAATGATTCATAACCCACCATGAAATCACGTATTTTACTTTTAAGACTGTGAATCAAGGTAGTTTATGCACCTCCAAAGGCTTCATTTCCACCTCAGAGAGATTTTTAGCTTTTGTTGAGTAACTCTGGTACCTAGCTAGGTTCCTGTAAGCACATGTTGCCTCAAACAAATGCACTGAGCTCTTCACATCACAGGAAATCATGGGGGTTTCACTTCTGACAGACTCCTGGCAGAGGAAGCCAGCAGGTACTTAGAAGATGTAAGTAATAATCTAATAATTTTAATTCAGCCGAATGGTGCTTTGCCACATCACTTCCTTGAATCCTATGTCCTAATGTGCCACTTTGCTTTTCCCTCTTGTATTATTTATCCCGTAATTAAATCTGCCGGGGGAGATGCAGAAACCTAAAGTATGGCACATTAGATGCATTTCTCCAGTGGAAAGCATACTAGGTTGATCACAGACACAATTTTAACAAGCCTTGGTCATTTTTCAGATTGTGGTTTTCTTAGTCAAGATTATCTGGTACATCAGTTACCTTCGCTAGAAAATTAAAAAAATTAACCTAGGTTCAGGTAAGAGGGCTGTTGACTTGTTTTCTTTATAGAGATCTCATTTAATAGTTTTGGAATTCGCAGAGTAAAGTTGGTTTTTATATGCTTAGGACCTCAAATTATAACACCTTGTCTGGACAACAGAAAGGTCTGAAGGAGATGTTGTCATCTATCATTGTTTGTTTAATGCAACATGGCAGCAGAGACCAAAGAGAAGGCATTTGCCCATCAGTAGTAAATGGAAGAGGTTGAACTTTAAAGTTTGCTGGGATTACCTTCTCTGCATGAGCTGCTGGTGGCAACCCGCTGCAGGCACAGCTTTGGTGTCTTACAGAAAAAGAAAAACCTATGCTGGAAATAAAAAGCAGCCAACAGGGAAGAAGAAAGAGATGTCGTGTTTATAAAACTATCGAAGGCATTTAAATAGACATCTAACAAAACAGTGGAAAAATCTGTGTTAGCTAACAGTCACAGCAACTCATTTCAAGTGGCCTTTTCAGTTCTATACAATATCAAAAATTAGGTGACAAGGTACCATAAAAATTAAAATCTCACCAAAATAAATACTTTGGGGAAGAAGCAAGTAGATATATTGAATGACAGTGAACTAAGCAAGGTCTTTTCTGAAACTCTGGAAGGCAAAGGTTGTCTGTAAACATGAAAGGAATGCAGATCACCAGCAAGCAGCAATGCCATGTTATTTGCCAGTTTATGGTTAGGTGGACCATAAACACATAAATGCCCGGTGAGGTGTATTCAAAAGGAGAAAAGCAGAGCTTCATTGCTGGAAGGAGGGGCGGGTGGTGCTTTGGGTAGTGAGACTGAAGCCACCTAAGCTCATGAAGGCTTCACAGCCTTGGCCTCTCTGACACCTGTGTGAATAGATGGGCTCTTACAGCTTTTACTTTTCAAGTAACTCTACATTTCCCTTCTGTTGTACTTCAGAAACAAAGATGTGGAAGGGGTTTTTTTTATTTGGTCTTGAGATTGGATTCGTGATACTTAATTTTAGCCATATATATGCTTGACATTTGTTCTGCAGCAATGATTGATGCTTCCTCTAGAATCAGCAGTAAGAGACAGCCACTTTCAGCTGGTGATTCACTGGATCCTAAAATAGGTTTATAAAACAGGAATCTCCAGGGATGATTCAATCCAGATCCACCGACTAGGACTGAACTTAGCAGCTAAACTTAAATGAAACAAATTCCATTCGAACTTGCCCATAGGAACACAAGAACATCTGCCAACCAGAGAATAGGAGAGCGAGCTGAGAAAAGGAGGTATAGTGAAAAAGCCAATTTCTGGGCATGCTTCAACTGCTAATATTTGGGATTTTTGGATTCATGCAGCTACACTCCATGTAGAACAATCATGTTATTTCTTTTCATTCTGATAAACTGACTATATATCTAGTTTTCTTTCCCCAAAAGCAACCAGTTCCTAAAGAAGATGTCATATTATGTACTACTTTTTCTTCCCAAATCTAGCTTGATCTGTCAAGTGTGTGTTGTGTTCCTGACCTTGGAAGAAACTATACTGGTGGCAGATCCCCTCTTCCTTGGGAAACCTTAAAAAAACCCAAAACATGTGTGCTCATTAAGCCTTATGTCTCCTACAGCACAAATGCAAAGATGTCTGTGTTTAAGTCTACGAGTTCAAATTCCAGCAAATGACAGTGTCAGAATAAATAGATCTCTAAAGAAATAACAAAAAAATTAAAATGTATTACTAAAAGTAGACTATATTCAACTGCAGATACCCAACTCAACTATATTCAACTGCAGATACCCAACTCAACAGTGAAATTACTCTCTTCATTTTATGTACAGGGTAGGACATTTCATTAAGAAGGTTTATTACATACCATTAGCATTCAATTCCTCTTGAAAAGCTAACACTTTAATCACAATTTATGTGAAAGGCCGTAAGAAAGGTAAGAAAATAAGAAACACAATCAGATCACTCATAACACAACATCTATATTAAATTTTTAGGAATATAGAACTATAAACAAAGCCATAAACCTTGTACGAATGCGTATCTTCAAGGCAACTAAAATAATTTACTAAAGAATGTAACAGACCGTGTAACTTTAGGGGGCTTATTCCCTTCAGATGTCCACACAAAAGTCAGGCATACACGCAAAGTAACACAAAACTCTCAATTATTCTTTATGTAACTTTAGGTCAGACAGACTTTAAAATAAACCAAAAAAGCCTTGCATATAACAACCACAGTGTGTTTTCTGAAATATAAGAAGACTGGATGATGAACAGATTAAGCAAGACAAAACAAAGCATTAAGTATCATCAAAATAAAAGGAAGTGTTATCATAAAAAGAGAAAAAACAATCAACAACCATATTGTGAAGTGAGAGATTGTTCCACTCGATACTGGCACTGGTAAACATCTACCATCAATAAAAGAACTCCTGGGACCTACTAACACTGCACTAACGGAAAATTAATGGGCCTTGTACAGACCTCTCGGCTGCAAAGGCTGAGCATCACAGCGAAGGATCTTCATTCCACAAACAAGACACATGATGCAAACTCAAAGGTCCCATTGTATAATGTCTGGCAGGCAAGACCTTTACGGATTTTTGTTTTAATATGCATAAAATGTTTTACAGAATACACTGTTGGCATATTTCTTCAAAATGCCATGGAACAAACCATTTGGAAATGTGCTGAAAATTCACCATCTCCAAAACGAAAGCCAGCAATACATAAGAAAAAAAACAACCCAACCCCCAATAAAAAGATTACAAAGCAGTAAAATATGTATCTCACTGAAGCAAGTTACACACTTCTAAGGAAAAGCTGTATCCAGCAGTAGGGAAGCATCCATCCTCCTGAGCCCCCCAAGAGCACCCCCAGCCAGAGTAGCCTGGCATGGGGACCTAGTTAAACATGCCCAGCAGCATTCTTCGAATGCAATGAGATGTGGCCAGATGGCTTGAAGGCATGTCTAGGATACAACAATTCTGCTGGAACCAGAAAATAACCTCTTCTGGGAGGTACATAGCGATCTCAACTGATCCAGAGAGAAGAGGTACTGCTGGAGTATAAAAACAGCATTTCCCACCGTTATTACCCTGTAATACCATGTATTTTTTCCACACTTTGGAAAGTACTCCCTATTCAGGGAAGTACCATGGCAGCTGTTACTAAAATTTGACTGCTGTGATATTAAGATAATAGTTTTTGACATAGCCATACTAAACGTCATTCCTCATTCTTCCATGTCACTACCAGTAAATCAATACCAGAAACTAATTTATTGCTGGCAGAAAAGTTCTCCTGTCTTTTGACTGACATAAATTAATGAGCTAAATAACGTCAAATTATCTAAAGTCAACTGCTATTTGCATTAGTCCTACAGAGGTCACAAAGCAGATGGTATGCATACCTGGCAAAGTCCCATGCCAATGCCAAAGTTTAGTTTACACCTAAAATATAAAACAGACTATTTTTATTACCAGGAGTTTTACATTCCTCCTCTCTTTCAGCAGGCTGCTCCTGCTCTGGCTTCCTACACTGACACCACTGCAGTCAACAGTGTGATCTGTGAGATACAAAGCATACCAGAAAAAAAAAGCATTAAATGCACAGATAAAGGCTAAGCCTTGGGGAAAACAAAAGAAAACCAGCTCATAACGTTGCAAAGGATTGGCAGTATTCTGCTGAATTAGAGCTGCAGCTTGCACTTGCAGTTTGGCTATCCATAAATAGCAGAGCAGCCATGCCAGGCAGCCAGGGGTGGGTTTCTGAGACAGCAACCATACACTGTCCAGGCTGCATAAATTAAAACTCTTTTGCCATCACCAACTCACCAGAGCTCCTTCTCCCCTCCAGCAGCTTTGCTGACCACCGCCAAGGCCTCTCCAGCCAACTGTCAAGTACAATCCCTCCCAGTGGGATAACAAACACCATAACTCCCCCCGTCAGAGCCTTAAATATCCATTTTTGTATAAAAATAGAGGAGCTGTTTTGCAGCAGGTGACTAGCTGATTTGTTTGGAGGAGTGTATGACAATCTTGAAGCTAGGAAAGGAGCCTTCACGCCCACCGCCTGTCCCTAATTAAGGGAGAAATAAGTCCTCCTGTCACGTACGCCCCAACCACAAAAAGAACTCCCAGATGACGTAGAAGACAGCACGCTCAGATGAAAGGGAAATTCAAAAGGCAGCACAGCCCTGTTTTCTTACTTGCACCATCAAAAAGGAAGGAAAAAAGAGTGACAAAGAACGGTGCTATTCAGAGGCAGAGATCACCAAAAGTATGCTTTTTTTACAAAAGACTTGTGGGTCCAAAAACTTCTTGGTTCCTTGCAAGTATTTTGGTTAAGTACAAGCTGCTACATCACCCCACAAAACAACTCCCAGCCTTAATTTTTTGTATGCAAGTTAAAAACAGCTCATAGAAAATCCAACAAACACTCTTTTTTTAAAATGCTAATCCTCAAACTGAAGGATTTTAGCATATTAATGCACATTAAAATGGAAATGTTGCAAGCAGAATTGAAACTCATGCTTTAATGTTAGCATGGAAGCAAATCTACCTAAAATAAAAAAAGTTACCACCTTGATTTAGCAAACACTTGTCTCTGCTCTATGAAATTACAGGGATGTCTATGCAGAAATACTTTTGCATCCTGAAGAACAGCTTGTTATATCCAACTACACCAGCTGACCAAACCTTGACAGCCTTGGTGATTACATACCCTTTGTTAAAATGTATTATAATCACAGTTACGTATTTTGGCAAAACACACCAGAAGTCAATGTAGAGAAGAGATTTGTATACTTTCACAGATTAATGAATTTCCTGTAGCTGCTCACTTTGCTGACACTTCATTTCCATGTATTGGCCATGCAGCACTTCGCTGTTGCCTTTGCAAGAGCTCACGCTGCCCAGCAACTCCATTTGCTGCTGAGTTTTCCAGTCTCCTTCACAAGCTGTGCGTCGCATGCCAGGGCTTGGTTTCTGCTTTAAATAATTCAGTTTTCATTTCTTTCCTTAAAAGAGAAATGAGAAGTTAAAGGGTTTCTTCTCCAGCTGAAGCTCAGGGAAACCCCTGTATATAAATCAAGAAGCTCACCACAAGAGTCGTGTCTGTGGCAGAATGGTTGGAGACTATAACAAAAAAAATTACAAAAATTATGCAGTCCTTCAGCAGCTTTGTGTGAACCATAGAATAGTCAGGGCTGGAAAGGACCTTAAGATCATCAAGTTCCAACCCCCCTGCCATAGGCAGGGACACCTCCCACTAAACCATGTCACCCAAGGCTCTGTCCAACCCCACCTTGAACACTGCCAGGGATGGAGCAATCACAACTTCCTTGGGCAACCCATTCCAGTGCCTCACCACCCTCACAGTAAAGAACTTCCTTCTTGTATCCAGTCTAAACTTCCCCTGTTTAAGTTTGAACCCGTTACCCCTTGTCCTATCACTACAGTCCCTAACAAAGAGTCCCTCCCCAGCATCCCTATAGGCCCCCTAAAGGTTATTCATAAGAAATACTGGTTGCGATCTGCGTCTCCCCGAAACTCACACCTAACAGTGAAATACCAAACTGCTGGGACTGTCCTTCCATTTCCACTTCTTTCAGCAACAATGTCAGCTAAAGCAGTTGCCTCTCTAAGTCCCTCCATTTTCTGCAAGGCTGTTTTTGACATGAAGGAGTTCCCTGGAGTTCACCCCTTGAGAAGAAGCTGAGGCAGACTTTGTGTGCTCTTCAGGCACCTACAAGTGACAAGAAAATGCTCCAGTAAACTTCAGCATCCAACATTTATGATTCACTCCCTTTCCTGGGGCCAGGCCTTGTTTTTTCAGGACCAGAACATCTACCCAGAACTCTGTTGATCTCACCAAAAGTACCTGATCTGCTGCTGCCCTCAGAAAAGTACAAGGACTTAGGAAATACCAGCAGGTGCCCATCCATGCTTGAAACCCAGGGAAAATCAGATCATCTGTAGATGACTAACAAAGGATCCTCTTTGGGGCTGAGCTGGGAATTGAGTCCCAACTTCTGTGCTTGTCCTTGTAGTCTGGCCAGAAAAGACATCCTTCCTTATGAGGTTAAATGATGGAAGTGAGGCTGACCTCTAGTAAATATTCTTGTCCCTCCGTGTCCTTCAGAAGATTAGGAACATCCAGTAGGCTGTGTTTTCAGAGCCAAGTCAGAACTCTGTCATCCATAAGCTTTGAAAGTTGTAGGCCACAGGATTACAGGAGAAAGGGAAGCATCAAGTCAGAAGGAGGAAAAGACATTATAATTACACGTAAATAGACAGCAATCATAAGTCAACTTATCTAAAGAATCTCCTTGAGGATTTTTTTGCATGAGTTTTCAATATTCCTTGTAACCTCACATATCCCATTGAATGACATTGCACTTGCAAAGGCTGCCTGCTTTGCGAAGTCTCTAGAAACCCAACACCTCCATAGGGAGAAAAATAATTAAAAATTAAAGAATAGGTCACAATATACATCTATAACCTGATCCTGAAAGACATTTTCATGCAGCTTTTATACTGATAGGAGTGCTCTTGTAACTTTAGAGCCTTACAATTCACACAAGCCAACAGATGTCCCTGGTCTGTTGTTTTCCTAGTGGGGATCTTCATGTGACAGGGTATCCCTTATTGGGTGTTTTCGCAAGATCAAGACCACATGTTCAATAGCTTCATTTCCCAGTGACCTCAACAGCTTGTAGCATCTCAAGGACTAGTTGTCTTTGCAGTGCAACTGCTGTGTCAACCTGTCTTTGCAGTGACAATGTAATTGTATGTGTCCTGCAAGAAATATAGCAGGTACCTCCTTGGTAGGTATCACTCAAAATGTAAAACACAGGCATTCGGGAAAATAAACAGGATTGCAGAAGGACATCACAGAATCATAGAATAGTTTGGGTTGGAAAGGGCCTTAAGATCATCCAGTTCCAACCCCCTTGCCATGGGCAGGGATGCCTCACGCTAAACCATGTTGCCCAAGGCTCTGCTTTGAAATATCTTCACTTCATGAAGACATTCACATACAAATTTTCTCAGCCATTGCAATTGCTGTTTCCTAATTCACACAGGTCATGGGTGTTAAAAACCCACAGGCATCTTGGCATTGACCCCTCTGGAGGCAGACTTGATCTGCAGATAGACCAGCCGATGACCACACCACATTTAACTATTAAACCAGCAAAAGTGTCTAAGGACAAGGAGGAGGTGAGCACTGGTCTGGCCTGTCCAACCCTGGCTGTGCATTTCTCTGTCACCACTGTTTCACCACAAAAATCATGCCACTAACGAGCAGCTTAAGGATGGAAGAGATCCTGTATCGGTGACCCTAACCCATGGCTATCGCCACGAATGTGTCAAGGTAAGATTGTATTAGTCTACTGCTAAGCAGCATGGTCAGAAAGCACATTTCTTAGGTTTATTGAGTTAATGTCAAAGTTAGTTAACACGTTCCTTTATTGAAGAATAATGCACAAGATGGCCAGGTTGCCTTTTTCCTTTTTCAGCTGGCACCCAGAGGATGAAGTCTTATCTCTTTCTTGGTTGTTTTGGCAACCACTTCTTATCGCTTGCCTCTGGCCATCAGTGAACTAATGCTGTTTCCAGCATGGAACAATCTTGCTATTGAAAAAGCCTGCTACCTGACTTGCCTGTTTCCCCTCTGTGCTGCTGAAGGCTTAGAGGACAGCTCAACCCTCGATCTTCCTAGGCAGATGATGGACTGAAACTCTGAAAGTCTTGATTCCATTCTGGCTTCTTTCCATGTCTCAGGTTCCCCATCTGGAACATGCAGATGGTAAAATTACCCTTCCTGTAACAGGAAATTCATGCTTGAGAGATGATGATAAATTGATATGTGATACAGGCAAAAGCAAAACCAGGATGATTTCAGGCCTTATTCAGAAGGAAACCTGAGTTTAAAATTGCCGGTTGTGTAAGATAATGGTGAATAAAGACAGACAGTGGCTTCTTACCTTCCCTGCTCTGTGTGCAAGACCACACGTCCTACTGCAATGTCCTTGAATGGATCTAAACCAGAGTTGCATTGGGTCTCAGTTCTATCCATACTTTTATGCACTGTGCAGCAGAGAGGTCCTGCCTGTCAAAAGCTTACTTTCTATCCCTCCATGAAGCCATTAACCTACTTATAAAACCAACTTCCACAGCAGCACAGTCTCAGCCTTCAAACACGGAGCACGTTTTACTCGGTATTTATAGGCCAAGCCAACAGATTTGAAATATAATTAACTCTCACCAGATGTAACATTTTTGTTTTCATCTCAGCACCATCCAAAAAGATGAGAAAATTCTGCCCTTGAAATATTCTGCCATTGAAATAGCAACAAATCTGAGCAAAAGCATATGCAAGCTGATCTAGTCAATGGTAAACTCTTCAGATCGGTATGAGCAGAAAGGATCACCTCAGCAAATGTATGGAGTGGCTTTAGAAAGTAAAACCTGATCTGAAGAGCCAAATAGCCATTGCAATTGGAGATGAATTATTAAACAGATTAACACTCATAACAGTGAACTTGCAGAGACACACAGCCTTTGGGATGCAGAGCAGAACAAGAAGAAATGAGATCTTGGGGGAATTTTCTGGGAGCTGAGTCAGCTGGAAATTTCCTGCTGCTTTCTCTTAAAAAGACAGTTTTCCCCAAGGAAAACACACAAAGAGGAAAAATAGAAGAGCTGGTGGGCAGGTGTAATACAGCCCTGCCACTTACCAGCTGCTGAGATTTTTTTCCTCCTCTGTGAATGTCTTTATGGAAAACTTCATGAAAGCCACGCACATTTAGATTGACAGATGATGTCAATGTGGGTCACTTTAACTAGCTGGATGCTCAGAGACACACTGGCTCATGCCAGTTGTACGCTTTGGCTCTCATGTTCATTTTCAATCACTGCATCGCATTGAGGGAAGCCAAGAATACATTACATATGCAAGTCCAATGGCTCCCAGCCTTGGGAGAGTGATGGATGTAGCTGTTCCTACTGGCTGGTGAACAGGGTGAGCAATGCAGAGGCTTCTGCAGCCTTCCAGTAGCCCTTCCTAGGGTGCCCTTGAGGGTGAACAACTCAGTGGCCAAGGCTATTTTTGCACTGTTCTCACAGCATGTTGGAGACAGCCCATAAGACCACATATTTATGGAGATTTGGAAACAAACGTGCTGGAGAAGCATGTCCTGCATGTGTGGGCTGGAGCCGCGACGGCGCCCGCTTCTGCACCGCCTGCAAGGACAAGAGCGTCCGGGTCATCGACCCGCGCCGCGGCACCGTGGTGGCTGTGAGTGACCCCATTGGGTCCCCATGGGTCCCTTCATCCTCATGGGAGCATCCCACAGCAGTGCCCACATCCTTCTTCATGTCCCTTGGGTCCCCATGGGTCCCTTCATCCTCATGGGAGCATCCCACAGCAGTGCCCGCAGCACCATGGTGGCTGTGAGTGACCCCCATTGGGTCCCTATGGGTCCCTTCATCCTCATGGGAGCATCCCACAGAAGTGCCCATGGTGCTGTGGTGGCCGTGAGTGCCCCCATTGGGTCCCCATGGGTCCCTTCATCCTCATGGGAGCATCCCACAGCAGTGTCCGCATCCTTTGTCATGCCCCATGTACCTTTGGTGCCCCATGGGTCCCTTCATCCTCATGGGAGCATC
>JANHGB010051729.1:0-12607 GCA_026283785.1 Coracopsis vasa | reverse complement strand
TACTTCTTCAAAGTAACTAGATCTTTTATATAAGATCTGAATTATCAAAAGGGTTCCAGAAATAGAATGTCAAGAGAGATACTAGCCCTCATTCTGGAATCCCCATGATATTTCAGGAAAGAAAGGATTGCCAAACTCTAAAGTTAGAGGGCAGTGCATGCTGTATGATACCAGGATTATAGGCCATGAAGGGCTACCACAAGTCAGTAGGGGAAAAAAGAAACATTCCTTGGCCAATTGGCCAAACCAACCCATTAACACAGTAACACCAGACTGATAATTTGCAAGTTCAAGAAAACTTAAAAACAACTCTTGGCTGATCCTTCTCCTTGTAGATCCCCACAGAGCAGACACAATCAGGTAACTGGCACAGTATTTGTCAGGACAGAGCACCAAAGATTTTTGCAAAGCCCCATTTGGCCTTGGACTGACAAAAAAGACCCTTGAAATACAAGTCAAAGTTCTCCCTACTACTTTGAAAGTTCTTGGCTACTAGGGCAGTCATTTTGGCTTCAGTGCAATAATTGAAATAGTTCTTTCAATTTAATCTGGGAACAGTAGCCAGTTTAGCTGCCCCAGGGAACAGAGAAATAGTGAATTACATTAACACAATGGGACTTCTCTGGACAATCAACATTTACTTCAAGCAGGCTTTAACTCATGTTGGAAACCTGCTGAGTCAGGTAGTTTAACAAACATGCTGAAGGGCAAAGGTACAACATCACCAGAAGGGGGAAAAAAAAGCGGTTAAGGAAACTAATGTGTTTATTCTTTAAAAGGGCAGAATTAACTTGTTTTCCTGAGAGCAGATGGATCGAGACAGGTCAAGACAACTGGCTAATATAGAAGCAAAGGAAAGAAGAAAAATTCAAACCAAACCAAATATGCAAGCAATAGACAATTGTGCCCAGAAGAACAGAAGTGGCCGATCTACCTGTTTTTCCCCAACTGCAAGAATGAATTTGTAAATTTTCATTTAATCAATCCAGACTTTTTTGGTAGCACCCTGCTCCAGTAAATATGCTGGATATTTTAGAGCCAGGTTCAGCTTTCCTGGAGTCCAGCTGTTTGAGTAGTTAGGAAAGGAAGGCTTAAACTGAATAGCCTGCAGAACACTTCTTTGTCATTTTTGTTGAAAAACTACATGAATTACTGTGTACAGAAGAGTGCTACAAATGAAAGCTAAGCATATTAAGCTCATTCCTCTCTCACAATCCTCTATTCTGTGCTCCACAATGAAACAGCACTCTACTTTTTTTTGCCTCCCCCATTCCCTCCCTAATGCTCCTTTCTTTGTCACAAAACGTACTTACTTGCCATCTGTGCTCATATTTTCTTGTTTTTCTTCCTTGAAGCTTTGTGAGTTGTCTACAGAAACACTGCCAGGAACTGGAGCTGATGAAGCAGGATCATTTTTTTCAGTTTCCAGTGGTACCTCAGCAGAGCTGAAGGCTGCAGTAACCTCTCCTATCCCAGGAGAGGCATTTGTACTTTCACTGTCCTCTCTCTGTTGCACACTCCTCTCTTCCCTTTCATCAATTTCTTCTAAGCTGTATTCTGGGCTCCTTACACCTACACTCAGAAAGTAAAAAGGAAAAAGAGAAAAAAAACCCAACAAAATATGAAACCACCCACAGCTCGCAATGCATGGTAGAGATACAAAGGGGCTGGGAAAGTTCACCTAAACAGTTTGAAGATAAATAACTGAAACTTCTTTTTATAATTCAAGTAAAATAAAATAAGTAAACCAAACTAATTCAGAGGTTTAATACCACAGTATTTTCTGGTTCCTTCCAATTCTCTCTTTTTCACATGTGAGAATACACTCACCGCCATGCTAGTGTCCATCTGTTTCTGAATCTGAAACTACTGTATAACATTTTCCTGTTTAACTCAAGTACTGGATTAGGAGAGATCAAAACATATTTAACAATATTATAATCCCAAATTTCATGGAGGCAGACAGTTCATTTTACCCAGATTTCTAAATACTTCCATTAGGTCTCCAGTGAGGTTTAACATACACAGTTCCTTTATACCAGAGTAGGTATGTTAGAGAAGTAGGTATGTTAGAGAACTAAAGAGCAACTGAATCTCAATTTTGCCTATGGTTTGAACAAGTTTGATCACCACTATCAAAAATTTCCCATAATTATCCAAAATGTATTAAAACATAGTTGAAGTGTCTTGTGCAGCTCCCTGTGCTACAGTAGAAATGCACAAAAAAAAAAAACAGAGAAAAGTGTGAAACCACAAAAATAAAAGATTTTTTCAGCTACAGCATAGTTAAACTACAAGGCTCAGCTACTGGATTAGCACACACGTAAGTCAGCGTACCTGAAGTTAAACTAATAAATCCACCTATTTTAATTTCCAGAAGAATTAACCATCTCTAGCTTTTCTTCCCTGACAGTTATCTTCCTACAAGATGATGATTCACATTTTTCAAATATTAATAAAGTAGACCATACAATTAACCTCTTGGCTTTGCAACCTGCATTCTATAACACACAGAAGATAGTAATTCCATCTATAAAGTACAATATGGTGCCATGGAAGGCTACTGGCACCAACTGAGCCATACAAGCAGTGCATCTTGCCTGACCTGACCAGGGTATTCCTGTCAGCTTTGCATGAACCAGTACCTGTTAGGGACAGACCTTGCACTTGGGCAATTAAGTTTCAGTCTTTTCTCATTTGTACCACTAAATTTCCAAGTGTAAATCAAGACTACCAATGAAAACAAACCAGCGGCTTAAAGCAAGCAATACTGGAAAGCAGCAGATCCTAGAGGACAGAAAATCTTAGACTGACTTTTTTTTGCACAGACTGGTGTGCTACAATGCCTCCAGTACTTCTAAAAAAGTACACTTATAGAAATATAATAAAGGGCTGTATATATTGGAGAAAGTGTCCATATAGAACCTAACTGATTTTTCCAATAGGGACATTAGTTAAGAGTTCAGTAACACCAAAGTTACTCATTCACAGGTACAGGGCAACTACAAAAGCCAAACTTTTTACTACTTAATTGTAGTTTTTTGTTTTGCACTCCTGTACGACTCCTTAAGAATTTGCTATTAGCTAGGACCTTCTCCTCCTTTCCACCTGCCCTCTTCCACCACCAAACCCTTCCATCTTCAGGTAGAGAAAAGTCATGCCAACAGCTTTATACTCTGGGAGATGATTTTAGTGACAGAAGTACGATTTTATGTGTGCAAAGATAAATATATGTCACAACGCACAAAGAAAGCATAACAGAATGTGGGCAAACAACAAACCTGCTTTCACTGTCCCACAGCCCATAACCAGGTCTCAAGAACACTGTCTTCTTCACCAGTGAGAGCTATTATGCCGTAGGCCGGCACCATCACCAGCAACAGAAAAAACAACTAGGTACCTTCAGTCTAAATACTCTGTGGAAACCTGAATTATGCAACAAAGCACAGCCAGGACTTCTGACAAAACAAATGGAAGCATTCTGGAGTTGCTGTGGCTTTGTGCCCAGGCACTGCTGTCATCTCTTTCCTCTGAAGAGAAGTGTAACAAAGACTGAGTTGTATCTGTATTGGTGGGATGGAAACTTGGGCTAGTAGGAGACATTCCGGCTATGTGAAAGTCTGTCCTTTGCTGAGCTAGGAACACTTTCAAGCTTTGGAGTGGACTAACCTGACTGCAAATGTGTAACACCAAACAAAACCAACCCTCACACTTTTCCCAAAGTATTGTACTTTATTTATCAGCATAATATTAGCCTGGATTTGAGTTAATTTCAGTTACTGTTTTTCATCTGTTACTGGACACTATTCCAGACCCGGGCCACTACTGCTGTAGCAGAATAAAGTCTGAATGCATTTGATACATAAACAATGTTTAACAACTTACACCATGCAGTTAACTCCCAGAGGAACAGTTCAGATTTTATGACTTGCTTCCAAACAGTTTAGAGTTTTATATGCAACATATCGCTTCAAAGTACTTATCGCAATACTGGCTACATACTGTTGCCTTATTGCTTGTATGCTTTATTTGTAAATCCATATACAATATAAAATGCAGTTTTGTCTGTGTATAATTTATTCTCCGTGAACATTAGTAATTGAGTTTTAATTAGCCTTAAAAGAACACTGTTAAAGCCTGCAGGATAACAGTGCGAAGACATACCTGATGAGTGACATACTAACTGCAAGTCTCCTTTGAGTTAGTAAGAATCATCTTTTCACAACAGAGAAAAGGCTGGCACTGCTCTGTGAGCCATTATGCTTGCAAGCACCAAAGCCAGAAAGCTTCACTACATCATGCAAATCTGCCAGTGCTTCTGCTCTTGATTCCACAGTCCTTAACAAGGTTCTTAAGAGATACTGTAACCAAGAAGATTGTATCATGGGGTTTGTTTGATGGAAATGATTTAAAAAGCTGTAATTTTATAATTCTTTTTTAAAAACTCTATTTCACCCTCTTCCCTAGAAAAAAGACTGAGCATTAATTAAACTTTGGGAAGGGGAACAAAAATCATAATTGAGAAAAAAAAATTGCTTATAATCCCAAATGTTCAAATTAATTCTCTGTCAATGTTTATTCTAGTAGATGTACGCCTTCAAACTACTTTTGTCAAGGTACAGGCTGTTTTTACACCATGGGAAAACTGTCATTTTGCAACAGAGTTGCTGTCTATTCCAAATTATATAGCATAGTTCCACTTAATACATATGTATCTATTAGCTAGGTACCACTAGACACCAAATTGAACATTTGTAATGGTTCATCATAAGGCAGAAGGTAATGCTATATTTGCAGCTTAACTTTTTTTGCCTATTTTCTATAGTAGCAATGCATATCAGAACTACTTTGGGAATGCCAGCCACAGCTGAGCAAAAACTCACAATGCTTCCAGAAGTGTGACAAACAAAGCGCTATTAATCCAAACGGAAGGAAGTACTAAGTTTATGTAAAGCTAAAATTATGTCCAATTTGGCAACTAAAGAAATATTGAACTATTTTGTACCTTTAAAACAATACCAAAACATGCATAATTTTCAGACTAGGAATACGACAAGTGTGCTGTAACTGATTTTACTGCAGGTGAATGTTTGTTCTCACAGCATGACGGGCTTTGCTAAAAGGACCCTCTATATATAGGTCTCAGGACAGTTTCAGGGGCGCCACCAGAGAGCAGCAGTATCCCATGAGTCAAAGAAGAAAAAAACCAAAGGCAATGGAGCTGTGCTATGTGACTTGTCTCTGCATTTTAAACAAAAATACACACTGCATTAAGTCTTCAGCAAAGGCATCACATGAAGCAACAGAATGAAGACTGTCACTAACTGCAGAAGTAAAACCCAGGGCTCAACACATTTTGTTCTGAGCCCAGTGAATATCCTTGCATTTTTCTATTTCTTTCCATTACAGCTCAAATTAAAATGTTTAATTACGAACCTTAAATGCCTCAAGCAGAAATTCCTAAATCTATGGAAAAGCAAAAAAGCCGTTTCTCTGAAATTCAGGGCTGTTTATCTGTGCAGCACTCGGGCCTTAAAGCAACAATAATCTTAAGACAGAAACAAGCTCAAGAAAACAAAAAAACTTGATTTTAAATCATAGCATGATAGCTTTGCTCATCATCTTAGATCCATCACATGTAGATAAACAGTTTTCAACGCAGAAAATTAAGTACTAATAAATATCACTAAGAGCCACTCACTTAGAACTGATTGCCCTCTATCTGCTACAACAACTCAGAAAAGCAGAGGTTACAGCTTCATTACACCTTCAACCTCAGACTACAGTATAGGTTTATACTTTGCATTTATTAAGATATGTATTGTTTCTATTAAGTCTTTTCTGACAAATTATATAAATTGCCCTAAACACAAACCAAATCCAAATTTACAGATTACTGATTTTTTTTTTTCTCATTTGCCAGAGATCTAGGATGGCAGGTGACTTATTCAACTCCTGTACTACATTTGTGTTTTACCACTCCAACCAATTTGATTGGCATCCTGAAAAAGAACAGCTGGAAAACTACTAAGAGTTCCTGTCAACTAGCCCAGGAACTATGAGTGTTTAGCCTCATATAATGCCAGTGGCACTTCATGTGCTTAATGTTTATGTATTTCATTCTTAGTGAAATACATTGAAGAATGATTTTTCCAGACACTGGCACTGATTATTTTAAAAGGCTTTACAAATTTTAGAAGACTCTTAGATACTGTATCCTATATCTAACCTTACAGCCTGATGCTTACAAACAGTATTTAATAGTACAGACTGCATAAATTGAAAAAGTACTCAACAGCTGAAGAATTGTACTTTAAACAGCTATTCTTTTATGTATCACATTTTCTCCATAGCACCCAATAAATGATTTAGTTTAATGTATAAACCACTATTTATGCATATAGTTTATATTTACAATTTATGTTTTCAAAGGCTGTTCAGATGCAAATCAAAAGGCAGGCACAGATTTGCTCTTACCCCTAGGTTATACAGGTCAAGGGCAGCATAGGGCAGGGTTCTGAAAACAAGACTGGTTTTTCACTTTTGAAAGGTTTGTTATGAGGTATACAAAAAAGTTCTGGCTTGTTCTTGTCTACAGCTTGTGGAAGAGGAGGGAAAACAGGAGTAACGTTTTGTTTATTAAGTGCAAAGCACAGAGACCAAGCCAAAGTATATTGTACACGTTTCTGTAGACAGTAAAGGTAAAACACCTTTATTTTAAGAAAGCTATATTTGTACTTCAAAGGAAAAGTTAAGCTGAAGCGTTAAAATGAGTACTATACTTATGACGCATCTGTAGTAGCGCAATTTACTGCTATGAATTATCATAGCTTGCTATGAAGTAGGTTTTATCAATGCATTTGGAACAAAACCAATCTGTTTCAGACTGCATTTCAGTGCCTCTTTTTTCCACTTTACTAGGGGCTGATTCTATTGATTCTGTTAGTACAAAAAGTCAAGTAAGAAGCTTTTTTGTTGCCTCAATTTCTGCACCAACAAAAATTCTAGATAGAATGTTAAATTGTGACCTTACAGACTTGTGAGTTCCTTAAAGATATATCTTCTCTTAAGCAACTGATGCTCGTTGTCAAATTTTCCAGGTATTTTAACCTCAGCTCAGGTATTTTTGACCCAGATAATTGAATTTTGATCAAACAGAAGAACTACAAAAGAACAATACAAAACTTTCTCTAAATTATTATTCTCAGTCCATTTCCTATTAAACCCTCTCTGATTCAGAGAAACTAATCTTTCCTCCCCTCCCAAGTTGTCCGTCTGATTAACACAAACACAAGTTACAGTTAACCTAACTATAACTACTTTGGTATTTTCTGGTTTGTTTGCTTTTTTTTTGTTCCTGAGCTGTGTGCCTTAAAACCTGCCTACTTTCTCACCCTTACAGGAAAATAATGGAGGATTGGTGAGGAGGATTGTAAACATGCTCGAAGAGACTTGCAGCTGGGTGCAGAAAAACATATATATGATACTAACTGTTATTTAGTCTTGTGTGTTTGACAAGTAGAACATCTCTGTTTAGATAACACAGGCCTGTGATAGACTGAAAGGCACCCTATTAAACATGCTTGAGATTCCTGTCCTACTACCGGAAAGATCAAAGCACAATGGTAAACTACACATACATGAATCCCTAAAACAGAGGCTAAACCAGGAAGTTCGGTGATCCTCTAACATGAACACGGACCGAGCTCCATGGCACCTGCATCCCTGCATGTGTGCCTCTGCCCACGTGCTGCTTCAGGGATCCCCTCATTGGTGAGGTAATGAAAATAAAACTTTGCATTTCATATGTGGTTTTGTGGCTGTTTCTGCATCCTGCCTGTGCTGGCTAACATGCACTGCGTAAGCTAATCTCATAAAGTGGTATTACCGCTCCTTACAATCTGAAGATGCCTGGCAATCACATTTTTACTTGAAGGTCTTATCTCGTAAGGTGGTATTTCTTTAATGTTTAGCCAAATTGCCATACCTCCTGTTGCTTCCCAATTAAACAGCATAAAAAGATTACCAGTCTCATTATTGCTTTGGCTTTGATCTTCTGGTGCTCGAGAGGGTGGTGAGGGTGCTTTGCGCTTCATCCTCCGCAGAGAGGAGTTCATGGAAATGGTGTCACTGAGTGGCAGAGAACCTTTGCGTACTAATCCTGGAGGGGCCTAAGAAGGGAGACAAGGGAGAAAGAAGATTATTAGCCATCAAAGAAAAAACATAAAATACCTCCAATAATTATTCTTCAAAACTATTTATAATAAACATCTGGGAAAGAAATAATATATATCTCTTACCAAACATATTATGTTTCTCATCTTAATTCATCCACGGAATTAAAAACTAAAAAATTTCTAGAGTAATTGAATATATTCACAGAGTTACAAGATACAGCAGTAAAAGAAAATCGGTTGTTACATATACTATAAAAGAGAAGTTTAACTCTTCTATGCCCAAAGGCTATTCTACAAACCCCAAATAATTCTTTCCTATAAGTAGATAAAAATTATTGTGGAAAGAAGATTCAACTATACACCACAGCAATGATACATCACAAGGCTTCCTTCTCCATTCCTTCAGCAGCAGTACTAATTGGGCTTTTTTCCCTGCTTCAAATACTTGAATGTTTATAAAAGTTTTTTGAATGCCAGCTGTCATAATAGTTACTGAAGTTAAATTGTAATCAGCTGTAAAAACTATAAGATGTTAAAAACTAATGCTGTTAAAGTGTAGCAATGATCTCATTACTGTAGCAAAAAAACCCCCAACTTTTTAATTCACAAATAATCAAAACCATTAAAAATGGACAAAGGATATCTGCTGAATACTTCATAGTTTTATGACAGAGCAGTCCAATTGCATTTTAAATTGTTTTAAAGACCAAAACCTAGAGTATTTTGTTGTACAAAATAAAAACTAAAAAGAAAATTGCTCACAAGGGAAAAGGAAACTGACACAAGATGCCTGTGAAGCAGTGTCTGGTAGCCCCTGTTAGATCCTAGTAGCATACCTGAGTGAATGAACTGGGATGATGATAACCATCCTCTGAGCTACCCTGGACATATTCAGTCATCTGTTTTGTCTCATCTCAATGTCAGGTATGACAGGTCCCTTCAATACCTTACTGCACTATAAGGAGCAACACTGTCTAAAATGTACACCTAACTCTTCTAGCAATCATATTAATGCCAGAGCAAGAAACCTGAACCTTTTACAGCAAAGCAGGACTCAGATTCCAAGGAGAAAAACAACAAAGCACAAGGTGAAATGTTCTTTTAAGAACATCAGAGGATGCAGGGGCACAGCACTCCACTTCTAATTAAAAATACTTGCATGCTTGAATAGTTTCTAAACAAGTCAGTTTCTAGATTAAAACATCACGCAACAAAAAAAATCACTTAACGCTTTTATAGTTTCTTATTCACAGTTCCCAAATAGTTCTAACAAAAAAAAAAAAAAAATTTAGTACTTAGCATCTGAACTGATACAGGAGGGGATGTCAAATCTAATATTTTCCCAAATGAGGCTTTTTTATTGTTAAATCATTTTCCTCCTTGTTGTTGGGCAGTTCTGGTTTTCTCCTCTTTGGTAGCTGCTCTCCAGGCTGCAGCCTCCCCATTCTGCACAGACACTGTTCTCTGTTCAAGGGTCTGCACCCTCATCTGCTTCGCGCAGGCTCCCTCAGCTGACTTGGCTGGCACTGAGTTCTGCGCATACTCGCTTAGCTAAACAGATGTCACCAGAGTTCTCTCCTGCACAGAAAGAGTATGTGTGTAGGGGGGAAACAATGTTCTCAGCATAAGAGCACAAATGCTACTAGAAGATTTTTATAAGCCTTTCCACTGCCCTTTGCATCCAAAGAAACAAACGATTTGCAAAGAGAGATTTTGAGAAAGTACTAAATGTTCCAGTTAAGGTTCAAGTGTTGAACAGATTTTCTCAGGAATTATTCAACATATGAATATTAAGAGCTTTCAAATCCTAACAAAGGGTGCAATGTGAAAATAGTACTTTAAACAGATGGAAAAAAATTAAAATAATGTTATTAAGATGTATCTGACAAAGTTTTGGAATATACATCTGGGTGTTCGTGTGTCATACCAACTGCCAGTGATAACCAGTGCTTTATCAGTTACACTTGAATTAAAATTCATGTTAGAATCACTAAAGTAATTAACTGTGCTTAGGCAAAAACACCAGAGAACTCTGTCATAATTTCCACAACATACGCAGAAGTTCCACTTTTAACACTCTTTATCCTGGAACAAGCAGGGATGGGTATGAAGCTTTTTAGCCTCAAATGTGTCCAGGCAAATTTGGAACCAAATCCTGTACCACCCCAAGCAGACACTTGTAGAGGCGAGTGCTTCCCAAATTCCAGCCTCTGTAAGCAGTGGCAGGCATGGTGCCTGGCCCTTCTTACTGTTTCAAAAAGCAAAGGCAAGTTAAGTGAGCTACAGCAATTTTGCAGCTGGAATGGAAGAATAAGGGGAGGGGGAGGAAGTATTTGGGAAAGAATGTAGTGTAGTGGAGCATTTCAGAAAGTGTACCTCAAACCAATGGTCACTGTACACATATTTTCATACCACCACTATCTACCTCTTTTCCTCCATAGTTAAAACTAGGTCTATCAGAAGATATGCAGGCTGAAATATCAAAGCACATTGCTAGCCATTTTGCTAGTATTTCTTTCTTCTCTTTGTACAAGTATGCAGGCAAATGTATGTCCAATGATTAATGCACTCAGTTTCTATTACATGATTTAAGCTTCCCAAAATACTTAAACTTGGCCAAAGAACTGCATAGGAAGTAATATACCTCTGGCCTACTGGAAAGAAAGGACATACAGAATATGTTTGCAGAAACTCAGCTGGTGTTATTCTGTCCAAACACCTGGTAGTACTATTCCCTCCTATGATTTATCTATACACTTGCCAGTACAGAAGTAAATACAATAAGGGGACAAGATTATGCATTTGGTACACTGAAAAGTGGATGCACACAATGTTCACCAGCAATTCTGAATCATATCAGACTCCTATCTAGTGATCTTCATACCAACTTCAGTAAGAGCAAACAGGTCTGAGCACTATCTTCTCCCAGGTAACCCTGCCTCTGTACAAGAACCTCCCTGATGTTTGCAGCGCTCACTGCATCACTGCCCAACTTCGCTGGTAAAGGACTAACCATCAAGTTCCAGGCAACTAAGCCTCTGGTGTAACTTCTTAAGCACAGAACTCATTCTCACAAATATCTTAACTAAGCTGGTCTGTGACAGTGACTAATATATCTTTTGAGAAAGTTTATGATTTAGTTGCTTCCCACCCTTCCCCCATTCTCCCATCTTCCCTTTCTTTTCAAAGCAGTAAACTGGAGATTTTCTTTAGGAGTTACAGTTGTGTAAATAAAAGCAAGCTGTATTTCTACATTAAGAAGTTTTATCCATAATTTAAAACTGTAAATATTTTGACTAAAAATCTCCACTTAATTGTTCCTACCCAAGCATAGTTTACATATGCTCCTTTACCATAACTGAAGAAAGTGTAAGGAGACAAACATTCATGGGATAAAATGAAGACATCACAGTCTAGTCTTTATAAATAAAGCATTAGGAAGAAAATCAGCAATGGCATTTTGGACATAAATAATTTTCTTTCAAAAGAAATTTTCTTTTAAAGAAGTGTTAGCACTTGAAAGTTTTATCCACTTCTATGAAAACTGTGAAGATACTGCATTACACAACAGAACTTTGCAAAAACCCTGGAAAGTCCTCTCAACTTGCAAGTTCTAAAACTTGCTAGTTCTAAACATACTTCTGTCAAGAGCCATCTTGCCCAAAATCAGAACTGACAAATAACTGAGGGATTTCAATATTAGAGACTAACATGCTCATTTCCTATCTGATTTAACACAGAAATTTGCTGGACAAACATTATCTATTAAGCTTACTAGTCATTTTCTGAGTCTTACATAGAATAGGCAAGTCATGCTATGTAGTAACTTGTAACAGCAACCCTTACATCCACTGTACTAATCTATCTCCTAAAAATAGGAACGTATCTCCAAAAACTAGCTCCGTAATCGTTCTGAAACTGAGGCAGAAAAATTCCAAGCCTCATACCTGAATGTAACTGCTCGTATAAAGGGAAAGCAGTTTCTTTTTTAAGGGAAAGGATGTGGAGAAGCTGTAGGAGGTAAACATGAAAACCCTTTTTCATGCTGTGAGAAGCTGGACTACAATACACTGTGAATTTGAAGAAAGACAACAGTGAATACTCTGTTCCCTTAAAGCTGGCTCATTTCGCTGTTGTCTGATGTTACTACTTTGGCATGTTTCTATCAAAACCAGGCAAACAGTTTATCCACGCAAAGTTGACATTTCACTTTGTCTTCCTTGTGGATGTTACAAAAGAGATTTGTCCATAATAAGGCACATGCAGAAAGTCATCCTGATCCATAGAAGAAATAAAGTATGTATCCAGTATGCCAAATAAACTGAAGGGCAGGCTTCACAACTTAGGCACTCTGAAAAGCAATATTATTTGCAAGGAAATGCTACTTGTACGGCAAAAGCAAATAAAAAGGAGCCCTTGGGGGGGGGAGG
>JANHGB010051728.1:20519-47823 GCA_026283785.1 Coracopsis vasa | reverse complement strand
GTTTGTACAAGAACATAAAAATGTAACCGGGGGGGAGGTGGCTGGATAAATTTCCCATTGGTCTTAGCTCCTTCTCTTCACTCGTTGTGGTACAGGCAAGTACAAGGGAAAGCACAAGTGATGGGAAAGGAAGGCTAGGGCAGGGCAGGGTTTTATGGTGTAGCTGAGCTGAACAGGTGAAATCTATCACAGCAGCCAGTAATTCTCTACCTTTCTTTTCCAAAGAACAAGAGCCAAGTCTAAATCATTTGAATAACTCACTTTTAGAGTCTCGTACTCCATGGCCTACACATGAAGTCTAGGCAAACTACATGGCTAAGCATGGTTCCTACAACAGGGAGAATGAATACCCTACCACCTTACACTGCTGCTAGGAAAGCGGTGTGCTGTTCATCACACGCTTTAAAGCGCAGAGCCGTGCTAAACCAGAGCTGTAGCGCAGCACTTCGACATAAACAGCCCAACAACTTCACACAGAACTCATCTCCCATTTGCTCAATTACTCCTCCGAATTTCCCCAGAGGAAGGTGCAGGCAACAACTGTCACTGCTACCACCACAGTTAACGCCGCACCCACAGACTCCCAGGGGAGGAAAAGCCATGCACGGTGAAGCATGCAAAGCATGGCTGTTCCCTTCCATAGCCTCTCATCTCCACAATGCATTATTAATCTCAATGCTGTTTTTCTCGCTAACTCAGCAAAGCAGAACTTTCCTTTTAACATATCCAGAGCTCGGGAACTCTTGAGGGAAAAAACGAGTTTTCTTCCAGTCTCTTGGCCTGTCCATTTATATGTTGCTATTAAGCACTTGTAAGGTCCACAAGTCTTACTTAATTCAATAAACAGATCCCTCATCACATACTTTTAACCTGCCCTAGATGTATTTGATATTTTATTCCAGTGCAAAATCTAAATTTCAGGCTTATGCCACAAAACTCACCTGATTTTATAATGGATAAGGTAGCAATATTTAGGGTTTTCTTTTTAAACAATGGTATCTACCATCCTATTGCCCCTCTCTACAATCAAGCGTACAAGCCTTACTGCAGAAAGAATACAACTCATAACTGCCAACCAGAAAAATACACAAACACTACAAAAGCCTACAGTTTCATCAGAAATTAAATAATTTGCTGTTACACAGAACTTGATTGGTTTTCTGTCATAAACATCATTAAATTACTACATACACCTCAAAGACAATCATTAAAGTGTGTAAACATATAACAGGTCTACGTGGTCAGTACAAAGCACCACACAAAGTACATAGAAAGTCTGCTCATAAATATTTCTTTAACAATTTAGCACTAGAAAAATATGACTTAAAAAGGCATCTTTTATTAAGTTATTCAGTTTGTCCAGGGCTGCTGGGGTTTTTCTATCCCTACTACGTTACAGCCACCTGACTCTCCCTCCAAATCATTTCACTTTTCTGGAAGAAAAGGCTACATGTGGCTGGGATCCAAAGCTTAAGTACAGTCTATAAAAATATAATTCTTTTAAGACCTTCTGCTCACATCCTGAAGGCCTACTCAGCCAGCCCCCATATTCTGTTTCCCACCCCCACCACACTGCAAATAAAAGCTTCAACATACATACATACACACACACACACACACATAGAATACATGTATTACACTCTTCTACACACAGATTTTTCTAAATAGCAATGCAACCACAGGGCAATAGATAAGGATTACGTGTGATTTCAGTGGTAACATATGACACAGCCTTCTCATGTTGCTGGTTTTCTCTGTCTGAATAATGCGCTGCCTTATTCACTGCTATGCAAATCGTGGATTTATTACTATTATTCGCCCTGCGGAGGCACCAAGTTAGGAATGTGTTCTTATTTAAGAGCAGCATTGGAAGCATCACATTTGCCTCAAGGTTCATTGCTGCTGCAGCAGTGACACCACCAAACTGGTGGCTGGTAGTGCTATTTCTGCCACCCAATACTGGTTTTCCTGGTACAGCTCATGAGAGCTTTCCTAGACTGTTGAAAGCCAAACCACTTCCTTCCCTTCTGGAAAATGTGAGAACCTGGCTTGGGATCTCCTGAAAAAGCATGCTGATAATAGCAGCTCCCTTTCATTCTGCATTCAATGCCCTTCACTGGGTGCCTAGGGGACACTCCTCCAGTTTCTGATTGAACCTCATGGATCTACCTGAATCTGCTCCTGCATGCATGTATAAACTTGCTGGTTTATTCATTACTTGAAAGAGAAGAGTTATTTTCAGGGCTGGGATTGAACATCTCAAACCTTAGTTTCCATGGTTGGGTATGTGTCTTCAATAGATATGTTTTAGAAAGCTACAAAACTGTTTAGCAGTAGGATCTCACTAGAAGCAAATATCTTTCACAAAGAATAACCTTATCCTTTGATTCTAATAGGAGATGAATGACTAGTCTATGAGCCAGTACAGCTGCAATGAGATGCAAAAGCAGTTGCGTTTTGATTTATGAAGAAATAATTTTGGTTGAAGAGTGACCAAAATTTGAAACACTTCTCAGCTTCTAGGATACTCTTTAAACAGGCAAGGGCCTTTACTCAGGAGAGGTGGATTTCTTTAGTACAAATATAAGCCAAACTTCTCCAGTGGGTGTAAGCATAATGAGATAGCACCTTCTCCAATACCCAGCGCTCTCACTAAACTAGATACCTGCTCTCTTCCTCTGCCCTAGCAGAAGACACTATAAAGTGCTGACAGAAGCACTTGTTCTGACATGCAGGAACAATTGTTTCCTAATGTATAGCCTTGTAAGCTCTAACTTAGGCAGTAAGACAAAAATTCCACGAAGGGGAGTGCAGCTAAGCACTGCATAAGAAACAGACCTAAAAAGTCGTGGTTCTTGTTCCAAGCCCCTCTTCTCACCTTGTATGTAGGAACAAAGAGCACAACGCAGAAATCCTACACATGCAAGTAAGAGGCATACAAGAGCAGTGGTGCCTAACAACAGCAGTTGTCTTCCCATGAAATTCCTTAAAAAAAATCCCAAAACCCCAACTAAGACAGGGATGTTACTCGCTTCCTCGTAGCTGCTGTCTTACAGTGAGATGATTACAGCACACAAATGTGTGCTCCTTCATTAAGTACCCTTTCTCTATACTAGGATATAAGTAAGGAGACCTTTAATTACATCCACTTTCTTCAGCAAGACTATCAAACTGTTCTTGTTCCGTTTAATTCTGAAATTATTCACATATGCAAAAATAGGATCTAACACTTTGTGTGTGCACAGTATATTAAATGTAGATGCTTTTATTACAATCTTCCTTGCCACGTATTTTAAAATAAAATAAATCAATACAATCACCATAACAGTCTCGGACAACAAATTAACACCATCCAATCAGGACACAGTTAAGATAATCAAAAAGGCAGTACGAGTAGCTGGAAACCTTGGTCCTCTGATTTTTCTGTATAACACAATGACTATAGATTTCTTCCATTTATGATAAAAATCAGCAAACAAAACATTAACAATTTATACAGCAGATTTTTTAAATGTCTTTATAGAGTGTGAATAGCACTGACTCTAGCACAATGTCTTTATGCACGTCTCCCAAAGAGGTATGTGGGAATTTTAAGCATGTAGAGACTAATACAGGCCCAGAATAGAGTACATCTTTTGGAAACAACTTTCGGTCTCTCCTGCATGATGGCTCCACAAATGAATGCACTTGGGAGTAATCAAAATGGCTGACCACATACACTGCAAAGTTCATTCCAGAAAAAACAATCCAACACAAACTACTTCCAGTGGGTGAAAGAATGGTGGGGAAGTCGACTGGACACAAACAAAAAGCATTCACCACTCCCATGTGTGCGTGTACACATTAGAAGAATCTTTTGCTGCTAGCTCCACACATACACATAGGAGTATGTGTGGCAGTGAAGTCAGCAGTCCCTAACTGGTGAATGCTGGACTGGTGGGCTACAGACACGTTTCATGCTGTTAGGACAGTCATGAAAGATTATCCATTAGTTATTGATTCAACTCGCTGGACTAAAGTGCTTGTTCTTCTGTAATCAGTTAGGACCTAAACTAGTTTAGTCTAACCATTCTTATTTATCTAAGGATCTGCCAGTGGATCAGATGACCTTGGTAAGTCCCCTCCAAGCCCTCCCTTAAATAGTGAGCTGCTGTCTAATATTGAGACACCTTCCAGCTGCACCAGGTAGGAACTCAGAAATAGATACAGATATTATATGCAGAAGGACAGGAAGGAATAAAAGATTGGACAGGACCATGCTGAGTCTTTGAATCTTGTTCTGCAAACAGTATGAAAAAGTGCTGTGTAACTCTGAACAAATAAAAATGCACCCAAGTATGCGTACCTTGACATTTAAAAATACCTGTTAGCCTCTTGTGACTACAAAACGTTAGCTACAGAATATATTTACAGATAATGTCTGTTGTTTCTTCCTGTCAAGAGATGTTAAGCCTAATTCTTCACTGAAGACATAAACCCAACCTAATTTAGATCAGGTCAGTGAGAGTTTAAAACAGGTATCCCATGAGCAACTCCCAGAGACTTAAGCAGAAGAAGCTATCAGCCCATTGCTACAGAATCCAGCTACTTCAAAATATGAATGTTTGCAAATTGAGCACATTAGTATCTTTTTTTTTTTTTTTTTAATATGGGTATGTCAGAGTTTCTAGGGAAGGTGTGAATTATTGAACCGATCCATAGTGGGAAAAGACCATACCTGAAAGGTAGAAGCTGCTCCAACAAACATATAGATTTTTATGTCAAGATGACAGTTCATTATGGTTTACAGATAAAACATTGTTTGCAAGGTAGCTTTAGGTTCCCTAAATCCCAAGCTTCTTTATTTCAGAGAAAGCCAGCCCTTGCCTTTCTCTCACTTCCCTTGTGAAAGTCTACTTTTTTTAGTGGCAAGAGAAATTGTGCTGTATCACACTTACTAAAAGGGCTTTCCATAGTACATGCTCACAACAGGAAAGGTTTCTTTGACAGTGATTACTTATTGCTTCTTACAAAAAAATTAAAAAGCCAATTTTGAGCTTCTCTCTCCTGTTGATCCCCTGATGTGAAGAACTGGAAATCTACATTTTGCACTGCACTAGAGCAAGGATTGCCACCATATGGCCCTCAATCTGGCCTCATGCAACTCCCAAGCCGGGCTGTGACTGGCAATGAAGTTAATACAGGGAGTGCTGGGCAATCCACAGCTCTGGCTATAGGAAAACAGTGCAGCAGGATTCACTTCCTGGGTCACACATTCCAGGCAGGTAAGGGTGTCAAGCATAATGCCACAAAGTCAACCATGATATGTACAGACAGGGAAGTTCACTATATTGATCCCTTCTTCCCAAGAGTATGGTAGGGATTATATGCTTCCACATGAAATAAGTCTAATTTTAAAAGATAAATAAACTCACAGTTATGTTTGGAATATGGCGTGCAAGACTTCTTTAACCAATGCTATAAACAGTTAAAATCCTTTTGTGTTCAACTGCTGGAATGCATCACCAGCAACAATATTTAAGTACCTTTGCTGAATTCAACTATCAAAAAAGGCAATTGCATTCCTAGCACAACTGCCCAAGCAAAAAGCAGCTTACCTAAAAAGGGGGCAAATTATTAATGCTGAGCTACCTCCTAGCATATCTGGAAGTTTGTGTCTCAGGAAGAAAAAACCTATTTGCATTAATTTAAAAATACAGTGCCGCAAAGAAAGGCAATTTGTTGTACTTCATAGAATCACAGAATGGTTGAGGCTGGAAGTGACCTCTGGAGATCATCTAGTCCAATCCCACTGCACAAGCAAGGTCAAGTACAGCAGGTTGCTCTGGGCCATGTTCAGCCAAGTTTTGAGTATTTCCAAGGGTGGAGACTCTACAAGCTCTCTGGGCAACCTGTGCCAGTGTTCCATCATCCTCACAGTGATTTATATTTTGTTAATGTTTAAATGTAATTTCCTGTATTTCAATTCGTGCCCATTGCCTCTTACTCTTTTGCTGGGCACCAGTGAGAAGAGCCTGGCTCCTTCTTCTTCACTTCTTCCCACAAGATATTTATACACACTGTCAAAATAGTTCATGTGTTTTTCCATGTCGGCTATCAGCCATGAGCTCATCTCTATTACTGACTGATAATCTTAGCAACTGTTCACATCCCCGAAATTATTATTGCTAGAAAGTTATTTTATGGCAGTGGTTACTAAAAACTGTGGCAGCAGAGTCACATTCTGTAGGCCATTTCTGTTGGGGTTTCCACCCTCCTTAAAAGTCTCACAACATACGAATTATTTTTTTTTTTTTAATGTCAAATGCATGAGAGAAAAAAATTATTATTCATTGTTGAGACTGAAAGCCTGAAGTTTGCCTCTTCCATTTACTGCAAAACGTATTCATCTTTTTAATTTCATTTGCTTCATGAAATGAAAAATATGGGGCATTTCAAAAATTATTATTAATTATGAAATCTTACTCTACAAAAAAAATCTATTCAGCCAAAAATTCACCTTGAGGATAAATTACTCTTCTACGAGGTGAAACCAATTAACTTTTACAATGGCAGAAAATCCACAAAAATGGTTGGATAAGTGAAGACTTCAGTGGCCAAAGCAATCTCCAAACCAGCTCTTCTGGGGACTCCCAAGCTATGCAAGTGACACTATCTGTTAGACAGGTGTGATGAGGAAGATACAGGAAAAGTATCTTGGAGATACCCAAGAGTGAGTTTCCTGAGCATACTCGAGTAATCAAGGAAAATTTAGCCCTTTCCACTAAAACAAGTTTGCTTCATGTCACTGGAAATAGAAATGCAATTTTAATCTCCCTATACATCTT
Organism: Coracopsis vasa; assembly: GCA_026283785.1. Lineage (NCBI taxonomy): Eukaryota > Metazoa > Chordata > Aves > Psittaciformes > Psittacidae > Coracopsis > Coracopsis vasa. The sequence goes on along the minus strand of JANHGB010051728.1, from coordinate 40,996 downwards.
AAACGAATAAAGCTCATCAACTGAATTTGGTTTTAACATCATACTAGACCTCATCTTGGGAAAAGCAAGAACCTCAGTTTCATACAGAAATCATATGGAAGTACAAGTGGTCAGTACTGTCAGCATATCTGCCCTACTGGTGTAGTATGTGCCTGTGATGTATAGGATGCTGAAATTATTAAGAATCCAATTTTGAAACCTTATGAAGCTGAATTTTGAAATGAAGATGCATTAATAATAATGCATTTCTGTCATCTCTAATCAGTGTAGGCTGCAGAGACATTATTAACAAATTAATGTTGTATGTTTCACTGCATTTGGTAAACATACATAGTTTAGTAAGGTTTATTAAATTACAAATACTACTTTTACAACATTGCTTCATTGATAAGCCTGCCCATACTGCTCACTACTGTTAAATGGAAGTGCCCTAGGTAGTTTGTAAATGCATCCACCCATGAAGAACAAACTAGGGTAGCCAGCTTTCAGGTCAAGAGCTGCTTTCTCTTTTGTCCTTACAGAATGTTTGTCCTTAGTTAAAAATAAACAAAGACTCAAACCTGTCCTCAGAGGCAGAACTACAAACTTCTAATCAGTGCTACTGAATTCATATTAATGAAGATGTTTCTGGAGCAGCTTTTGGAAAAAAATCATGTGGGTGCCCACAGACATCAGAAATAAGCAGCCAGTACCTGCAAAAACTGAAACTGTGCAGCTCTTCATAGACAAGAAACAGGAGCAGTTATCCGTAATGTGAATGACTCCTCAAGGTCACTTCAGAGAACTTAAATGCCAAACATCTTCAAAGTACTCCTACACACAATCAGAACTTTGTGTGTAGTTTTAACCCTGCTTAGTTTCATAGCAGCTGAGATACTGAATACCAGAGTAGGTAACCAGATACCTCCAGGAAAAGGGAGCGTGGAGCCAGCTCCATTGGCACTGGATGCCATCTTGAAAAACATTTTCCAGTTGGTCAAGCATTCCATTAGCAAATTCACATCTAAAGTCTTTGGCAAGGCAGGAACATTGTGAACATTGTACTCTCTTGCCCTGGGTAATTACACAGACCACGTGAATTTGACAGCCATTTTGATGCCTGGCAATATGCTTCAATGCACACCAACTTGTTTTTAAAACTGAGCAAGGCCAGCACATGTGTTTGAGAGTGGATATCTGCCTATGCTGGGCACTATTTCATGAAAGTCGGATTTCTGTCACAGATCTAAGGCAAATATTACAATTTACAGGAAAGAAATGAGGACATCAATACATTGTGCGTTATTGGAGACATACAACCTTTATAACACGGTGGCTTTCACTATGATCTCTGGGTTTTCTATGTCCTTTTTGCTTTGGACCATTCTCAGTTCCAGCTGGGCCGAGTTTGGTTTGTTTCCTTCTCCAGCTTGTGCTAGAAAGAGTACATCAGAATGTCATTAAAGATAGCAGTATAAAAAGAGAACAAGCTATACTGTTCTGTTAACCCACCATTTTTTTTACCCTTCTCACCTGCCCAGTCTCCCTTACTACCCCTTAGCTTCTAAGGTGGAAGATCCAGGTCAGCACTGTGATTTCCTATCACCCCTGTTCTGCACCCCTCTCCAGGAAAGAAGAACAGCTCTGCTGTTAATTAGAAAGTGACACAGACATGCTCCAAGAACCAACAGATCTGGACCTCTTTAGGAATTGAAAGGCATGGGAACTCCAAGGGGAGAGAAGACAAGGCAAAAAAAAGAATTGCTTCTCACATGGCCAACACAGCGAACAGTCAGTTTATTATTAGTTGATAATCCCTTCTCAATACTAAACACATGCACTCCAAGGGAAAGTAAGTGAGCTACACTTAAAACAGAAGCTCTCTTGCACATCAAACTCAGCATTTCCTTAAGTTCTTCCACCTCTGTTTTGCAAAGCAGTCAAGTGCAGTCAGCGTGACTGCAGTTCCACTACAAGCTGAACAGTGACATCTTCAGTCAGGTGGTGTCAAAAATCAAAAACACTTGGGAGGACCCAGTGAGGAACAAGACTGTGAAGCTCTCATTCTGTAAATCCTCTGCCTGCTTCTACACTGAGGGCTACCTTTAGCCAGGAAACCCAGAAATCTCTTTAAATGTTTCTTCTGATGTAAATCCAGACAGAACAAGGGAATAAGATATGAATTAATTACCTTTTGCACTCTTAATGGTCCTTTGCAGAACATGCTGCATGGCTGACACAGTCTTTTCACATGCTACCTGCATTAACATAACATATTCAGGTTTTAGTAAAATTTCAGCTGCCTAGTTAATATTATTATTTCAAAACCACTGCTATTAAGAGGCAAACATGACTGAGCAGTCACAAACAGGATGACAACCATGTAATGCAGAGTTTGGGGGAAAAAATTTAGACTCTTACTTCTTCCAAAACAGGTATTAGAAATCATACACCTGTATGGACTTTATGTGCTTAAAGGGAAAGAAACAGAATAATATATCTGATAAATTGATTTCAGTGCTTATGATAAAGTGAGGGTAAAAAATATAATTACATACACTCATGCAGTCTCTCTCTCTTGAGAAGAGCATCTTATTTGTGAAATAGAAATGCACCTTTAAATAATGCCATAGATTAAAAGTAATAAAGGAAAAATAAACAGTCTAAGCTTGCAGAGACATAAATAACTTCTCTCACAACCTTCAAATTGTTTGGATGCTTATGTGTCCATGCCAAAAGCATAGCAGCAAACAAGTCTCCCGTTCCAACAAAGACAGCATCTACTTTAGGAGACTCCACTCGAATTCTTTGTGTCATCTTGGTACCATCTGCTTTAGCTAAAATAAAAGAGACAGTTAAGTAACAGACCCAGCAATTAATACAATGGCATTGACTATAATTTAGAAGTGGTTAATAGATTTTAATTCCTTTGTTGTCTGCAATATAAAGATGCTAAGGATTACTGTAAACTTTGCATCAGCTCTTCTAAAAGATGCTACCTTTCAAAACTTTGCCACATTGGGATAGCTTTTACAACTTATATACTGTACGTATTTCACTTAAGAGGGAGCAGGTAGCTAGCACCTTTATTTTCGTGTAGGATTGAGAGCCACCTATTTTCATTTAGACAGCAGCAGCAGCTTGCTCAGGAAACCACATATTTATGGAGAGGGCTGAATCCTAGATGAGGTATTCCAAACCATAATCCAGAGTATCTGCAGCTTGTATGGAGGCACAAGAGCATCTGTAGACATCAGCAGAGATTATCTGATCCATGTTCCATACTGTAACTGCCATTGAAACGACCAGACTTATTCCAGACCTGTCATGTACTGAGTGCTAAGGCCCACTGACTGATTCTTAGTGGGATCTGTTTTAAATACCAAGACTTCTTCAGTCTCTCAGCAGTCCAGAATGTGATACATTTAAATCCCTTACATGAACAAGAAAAAGAGATCATACACCATCCCACATAACTATGCCTTTCATGGGTAAAAACATTGAGTCCATACACACAGTGCATCTTCATGACAGTATAGAAGGGGATATAAATAAGAAGTAGAAGGACATTTAACAACCTATCAGGAAGGAACAATCCACTAACAAGGCACTGTAATTTTCATAGAAGCATTCACAACATTCAAAATTCCTGTTTAATATCACTACTACTTGTTAGGGCCATTACTAGGGGCTTTAACAACCCTGATCAACCTCACCTAGGACATCCTCCACCTAAGTACCCTCTGCCCACTTGCCCAGCAGCTGCACAAAAGCTCAGGTCCAGACACAAGCATCCTTGCCTGAGCTATGTTGTAGGTATACCTGTGTAGAGCTCTCCTGTCCTGACTTACTGGTTTGATTTTCCAATTAATCTCGGACCTGGTTTGTCTCCCTTTGCTCCGATGATCACTGGACTGTCAATGGGACCTGTCCGCCATCACCATCCCAGTTCTGCTCATCTTATTCAGACACTGTGGGCTTGTGCCCTGCTGGTGAGGGCAGTGCTCTGCCTGTGCTATGATCATGCTCAGCTCCCAGCTTGTCTTCCCACAGTGAGCCAAGGGAATTACTGCTCTCCAATATTACCATAGGAGAATCAGTTCACTTAGGTGCTCACTGTAAGTGCCCTCCATGCACTACAGATGCATCTGGTGAAACTACTTCTTAAAAGGTAACTGAAAGCACAGAACAGGTTAAAAAACCCCACAGTTTAATGAAGGAGTTTGTGACTTACTTTTTCTGTGGCTTCCCAGAGCAATCAGGTAGTCATTTCCTAGAGGTGCCTGTAGATCTGAGCTTGTGATCACCACAGTCTCTGGTCCCATGGCATGGAGCATATCCATTACCTTTCCATGTGCAAAAAAGGCAGAAATCAGTTTTTAATCACCACTACAATGTGTGTTGATTAAACTTTGCATCATTCATAGTACTAAGGATTTTTGACAAGCACCTTATTTTGGCATCTTCTGTAAAGAGAAAAAAGAGTTTCTACTCAAAAGAATTCATTGAATTAGGGGAAATTATTTGAAGTAGTAGAATGAAAACATCTGTATTTAAATGAACACACCTGTTAAAATATACAAGCATCTCTCTATTATCTTTGGATGCTGCTCTGAAAAGAATACTCTGCTTCAGATGTGATCACAATTTTTTGTCTACATCACATTTTTAGAACATATCAAAAGAATAAGAGAACAAACATATAGATACATGCAGGTGTTTCAAGATGGCAGCTCAGGTGCTAGAAAAGTCACAACTCCAAGTCATGAAGTCTTATTTAGCTACTACTTCAAGAGTCAGCAAAAATGAAGAGTTAAAAAGCTAAATCAGAGGCACAAGCGTGTGTCCGTCACAATCTTTCCTCATTCTGTTCCAAACCCCAAATTACACCTGTAAATTCTGTACCTTTGCAGGTGTATTTCCACTCTGTGTGTGCCTCACTTAAATTCATTGATACTCTACTTCTGACATCATGATCAATTGCCACAGAAGTGATTTCGATTTCACAGAAGAAAGAATTACTTCAATAATGATTTTAGCATAAAACACAGATAAAATATTAATTCTCCTAGAAGAGTTTAACTAAAAATCCTCTCAGGCTAGCTATGACTCAGGAGCAGCTGAATGATAAGGATTTATTTCTGCTATTTTTTAATTCTCTACTGCTTTTCTTTCTTGCCTAAGCCTCCAGGTTTCTTCAGCTGTCAGACCTCTTTGCATAGACATCAGCTGGGGTTTAAGAGAAGTAGGAAATCCACCAGCATATGCCGACATAATCAACCTGTGAAGTAACATTAAACTCTATTGTATTTCTTAGTAACAATTCACCAAGAACCTAATCACCACTATTTTTAGCTGCAGGACTTAGCTGCTTCTACATTAATAATTCATCATATTTAGTTTTATGTTAGAAGACTATACTGTTGCCACTGTTTTGCTAAAGAAATGAATGAAAGCATGTCACCATGGAAATAGATGCAGAATTCCTATCACCTCCAAAGGAGATAAATTCCAGCATGGATTGTTACGATCTATATATAACATGCAGCTGGTGAGATATTAGAATATAATACCCTGAAAGCAACTATTTTAAAAACGCTTCCATTTCTAAGTATAATTCTATCTCTTAGATTTTTTTTTTTAACCTCATTATAAGTAAGAGCTATCACATGAATCAGACAGAAAACTAACTTGTAAAATTATTTAACACACGCAACTTGTGTTTACAGCTGAAATATGCAAACTTATAACTAATGGCTGTACAGCTAATAGCTGTACAGCTAATAGCATTGTTCTTCAGATTGTGGTTCCGCTGGTGAGGATCAGAATCAAAAATCTAGGTCTCAGTTAGCAGCTAGTGGCATGAAGCACAGTTTAATCAGCCTCGCCCAGCACAGTGCTGTAGTCTAAAACTGCAGGGGGGTGAGGGTGGAAGGGTAGTTAAAAGAGCTGGAGCTGCTTCCGTCCTGAGATGGTAATCAACCCATGTTGCATGACGTTGCTGAAGGAAAAAAAACAACAAACATTTGGGCCCAGAGACCCCAGCTGCTCTCCAGGGTGCCACTGCAGCTGCCCTTTTGTTTAAAGATTTTGTGTTCTTTTGAAGTTCAAAACCAAACTGGAAAAAAAAACATCAGCCCATTATGAAAGCACTTGATCAGTCAACAAAACAAAGAGTTCAGCCCTTCTCAAGACACCAGTAAAACCACATTCTTGTTTTGTCCTTCTCCACCAAGCCATGCAGCTTTTTATTTTCCTCAGTTTGCTTAAAAGGGTAAATCTTTACACCTCAATGCAGTATATTTGCAGGCAATCTGTCATCTCTGTATGGTGATGACAGTGGCTGTCAGTGCTGTGGATTTGTCTGTCTTTCACCAGGAAGTACCTGAAGGCCATCACTCCCAGTCTGGTTTCTCATCTATGCACTCTATTCCTTTGAAACCCAGGTCTCATCCCCTTTTGAGTCAATTTAAGGAAGAGAAACACAGCGCCAACAAGCACTGTCAGGAAGAGATTCAGAATGTATTCAACAATCCTTGTAAGAGTTTGCTGGTAAGCTCTCTTCCTTGCAAACTGACAGAATGAGAAACGTCTGTCTTAACACTCAGCATTGCTGTTGCACGACTCGCTTGTGAACAGCAGAGGGAGCGACTCATGCAGGTTTCTAGTGCTCAGGGTCACCCCGGGGTTTCACCCCCACCACTGCATTTCCACAGCGTGTTCTGCTGCTATCCTTCTTACACTGCAGGAAAACAAACTCATAGGGATCTACTCATTACCATTTTAATGCCTTTATCTGTGGTTCTTGCAGAAAGTTTCTCCAGGAGCCTGACACCAGAACTTAAAGTGGTTTGTGCCTGGAGCGCACAAGCTTTAATGATAAATGGAGAGAAAGGATAGAGGCCAAAGTGACTTCAAGGTTGAAGACAAATAGCAAACTACAGCATTGCAGGCAGGAATTCCAAAAGAGATCATATACATCCTACCCCTTGCCTACTTACCTCTAAAGCTTCTTTTTCTGTGTGAATCTTTCTGCCCGTGAGTAACCTGAGAATGAAACACAAATCTTAAAAGAGCGCAAGCTCTCCAGGCAATGACTGCTTTGTTTACTCCTTGAAAGGAGGAAAGCTTGGGCTGCACCATACAGGCGTAAAGGGTTTGTAGCTACTAGGTCTGCTGTACCAGACCACTGTCTTTAAAAGATACGTACAGAAATACACAGCACTTCTGAAGCCATCCTAACTCACACCAGTCCTAACCTGCTTCCTGTAGAGATCCCTGGACCATAGAACTACCTCACAAATGTCTTCATCTCCCATGCAGCTGCTTCCTCCCCTTAGGGGGACAGCCTGTTACGTAGCACAACAGATTATCCCCTGACCAAAGAGTCACAGCTATGTAGACAGTACAGGCAGGACATTTAAATTCTTAACTCCTATGACATGTTCAGATGGTGGTAATTCTAAATCTAATTTTAGGGGGTTGAGCCAAACAGTTTTGATATTCTGACATATAATAAAGTTTTTCCTTGAACAGCTAAAAACCAAAACCCAATACATACCTACATATGGCAATATATTGAGAAAAATATACTGAGACAAAATAAAAGAATAAAATCAGTCTCCCCTGCTTTTCCCCCGAATTTGTTTGTCAATAAAAGGAAGTAAGTACTTACTCGGCTTCAAACTGGTTAGGAGTAATTATATCAGCAACGGGTACAACTTTGTCCCTGTAGACTGGGAGAAGATCCTTGGGCACATACTAGGGGAGATGGAACATTATCAAATGTTGTCAGCAGCATCTGAGATATTTGACTGCAACTCTCCTTTCCTCAACTACCATTCATGCTGTCATACAGCCCATTAGCAAAGGGAGATTGGTTGTTTAAGCAGACGACAAACTAAGATGTAACAGGAGTCCACAAAGCCTGTATGCTCTTGAGACTCAAAGCCAAAAAGCATCAGCTGCTTTGGTACCCACTGGAGCTCAGCTAGGAGTTCAGGTTAGATTGCATACAGGGGTCACCTCACCATCCTGAGTCCTGCTGTAACTCAGTTTAACAAAACCTTTAAGAGAAATTAATTGTTTACTAGTAGCTGATATTCTCTGGCAGAACCCCCTTTTGTCCATGTTTTTTCTCTGTTAGTCTCAGGAAATCCGGAGAGGGACTTTTTACAAGGACATGTCATGAATGTACAAGGGGTAATGGCTTTAAACTGGAAGAGGGGAGATTTAGATTAGACATTAGGAAGAAATTCTTCACTGTGAGGGTGGTGAGGCACTGGCACAGGTTGCCCAGAGAAGCTGTGGCTGCCCCAACCCTGGAAGTGCTCAAGGCCAGGCTGGATTGGGCTTTGAGCAACCTGGTCTAGTGGAAGGTTTCCCTGTCCATGGCAGGGGGTTTGGAACTGGATGATCTTTAAGGTTCCTTTCAACCCAAACCATTCTATGATTCTATGGGCCCCTGTGTTACTGTCTCCCATTCCAATTGTATAAGTAACAGATACAACCCCACCACAGTGTTGACCACTAGGTAATGCTTTATAAGCACATAAACTGTAGAAAGGCACAGGAACAAATTGGAATTCATAGTGCATGACTAGCTAAGGCAGAAGAAATCACTATTGCTGATCTCTTCCCACACTGCATTTTTACTGAAACTATTTGCTAGTTTTAATCGAAAAGGAATACTTCTTTGTCGATATGCAGTCTGGTATTGTCACACAGAACCCTTCTGTCACTGATCATAGCCCCACGCCTTAGAGCTGTTGGATCTCACACGAAATAAGTCATCTTCATTTAAGTTGAAGTGGTATGTCAATTCACATGATCACTGATAATGCCAGCCGGGCTATCAGCCAAAACAGATCTCCTGACAGAGGAGGGAACTCCAGTGAGACAAAGATGGGGAGCAGAGGAATATGTTCCTGGTGACATGGTCTGCATTCCACCTTGTTGCTCAAGAGTTAGAAATAATCCCATGGCTATGCAGCCATCATTCTAATACTAAACTCATTCAAATACAGGAAATCAAAGAACAAACTTTCTTGATGCTGGGATCCAAATCCACAGTTAGGTAAAGTAGCTTAGGTTTGGTGTTTAAAATTAGTAAATCTTTATACATCTTTATATAGCAAATACTCATTATACAGAGAATCCAAACAGATAAGTACTCACCATAGAGCCTTCTCCGTTCCATTTGTCACCCATCACTGGATCGCATACTGTAACAGAATAAATGTGGCTTTAGAAATGGGGTACAATTATAGAGACCTGGTGGGAGGGAAAAGTTCTAGGTAACACTAGTAGCTATGTAACAGCACTGAGCACCTTACAACTTACATACTCTCACAGTTCTTACAGCACACTCTATCTGAAACTTATAACTGGTGACTGCAAATTCTGAAAGAGCAGGCCAAGCATCTTAAACAAATGTAAGAGGGTTATAGGCACCTTCTCCTTACCTGTTTCCATGTTGTTATATCTGAAAGTGATGAGTATGAGAGGGTCTGACTGATGGGAGTAAAGGGGCTTTTGAAATGCAATATGCAGAAAGCCCTCCTCTTCACTCCCCAACCCAAAACTCTGGAATAGTAATATGGTGGGGAAGAAACGTGGGAGAAGTTGATAGCTGTGAAGAGAGTCCTGTTTTTACTTTAGCATAAAAAGATACATGCCAAACTTACACACCAAAATGCTGTGTGTACGCATAAAATAATTATGTGTATTACAATGAAACAAGAAGAAAAATCCATGCCAAAGTAGATAAACTCCTATCAACACACATTTGGCACAGGTTATGAATTATAAGTAGTATTAACAACATACTCTGAACGCCCTCAGTTTCAAAGTGAAGATGGAAACAGCCTAGCCTTGTACGTTAAAAAGGAACATTGTTCATTGTCATAAAAGTTAAGAAAGCTTTTAGCAAGATAAAAAAGAAATACAAATGGGAAAGTATCGAATCAGTGTTTGATCAGTGTTTAATGAAGTTTTTGTGAGTAAAAAGAGGGTAATTTATTTTACGTTTTTAAAGTATTTTCATAGAATCATAGGATCATAGAATAGTTAGGGTTGGAAAGGACTTTAAGATCCTCTACTTCCAACCGCCCTGCCATGGGCAGGGACACCTCACACTAAACCAAGTTACCCAAGGCTCTGTCCAACCTGGCCTTGAATTACATTAACTTACATTATAATCTATTTCTTAAATATAAAGGATCTTAGAAGCCTGACTGTGTTCTCATCATCTGACCACTTCCTTCCTCTTCTACAGAGCGAAACGTTTCTTTCTGCTCATACTCCAACGGTTTTTAGCTTTCACTTACCAGTACAAGGCTCCGGAAAAGCTGACAATACAACAGTGTCAATAAGGGGTAAAAAGCAGCAAACCCTGAGTTCACGAAGATCTCTCTGCTACGTTTTTCTAAATGAGAACTCTGCTTTGTTAAGTCAGATATCACACTGTGCAGTATGACACCTTGCAAATCCTGCAAACCATTCTAGATGTTTCCTGACCACAGAGTTTACTGAACCTAAAGGTGACAGTCTCAAACCTTCATTCACAGATTCATATCCCATTAAATCCCACTGACTTTGCCCTGTCACTCTAAACGTTTTGCTCAATTCAAGCCTATGCTGGGTATGTTCAAAAGTCCTGAAACACTCAGAGAGTCAGGAAGGAAAGAGGAGAATGTTTCATCACAGGTTTAAGCCTGACTTGACACGTCAACAACAGCAGTTGCTAGAGTCTGTTGCTCTTTGAGTGCTCCTAGGCAATCTTAGCAGAGGGCTCCAGAGTTGAGTTAAATAAGCCTCAGAGTTTAAGCTAAATTATGAAGCTTATAAGGCATAGTAAGACACTTGTGGGATGCAACATGAAACCATAGCAAGGTAACATGAGAGAGCCTATCCTGCTGTTGACTGACTTGGAAATCAAGGAGAGGCTTTATCTATCTGCAGTTACAGGCTATGCCTCTGAACTACAAACAACAGCAACTGGCTGGGATTTTACAAGTCTTTGATACAGCCAGTCAGTCCTCAAGGCACATTCTCCTTTGGACAGCACAATGCAAGAAAATTTCTGAAAGGCATAAAATCATAAAGATAAAAACCTGACTCCCTCAACACTTAAGCAATGCTGAAAAGCATCTTCACTGGAGAGTCACAGCCAATCCCAGCCAGACCAGAGTACAAGATGGTTGTGAAATGCCGGGTTACGTCAGACCAGTGTTTTCATCCTAAACCATGAAAATGATGGGCATGTACACTGATGAAGCAAAAAGGATTATAATACACATCCTTACCATATACTAGGTTAGAATTCTGCTGCTTCAACTCCTGGACAATATCCACCACCATTGCAAGAAATGATGTGTCTCTTGTATACCCTTTGGGAAAGAAAAGATACTTTTGAAGTTCTGTTTTCACAAACACTTTTTTTTTCTCTGGATAGGGATGCTGCATACTTCTCATTCTTGAACGATGCATTTTTAGAACAAAGACATTTTAGTATTTCATTCAGGAATAACAGGTGGAAGACAAATTCAGACAGTGTTTGCACAACTACAGATATAACCTTAAAAATCCATTTACCAAGTATGTTGTATAAGAAGGGCTCATACAACTTCAAAATGCTTGAACATATATACAAAAAGGTCAGACTTAAAGGAAAAAACGTTCCTTTTCTTCAAAACAGCAGTGTGAATCAGTGCTGTTTATCATCTAGTAAATAAGAAATATTTTTAAGTCCATATACTTTTCACGTACTGTAGTTTGAAACAGGTTTTTTTTAATTATTAATGTTGGTCCAACACATTAATGTCATGGAGAATTAATATTTAATATTTTAGAGCAATGGCTGATATACCAATAAAATTCCTATTTTTAGGCTTAGCAACGAAATAAGCTGGAAATAAGTTTTATTATATCTCAAGGCCCTAATCACAATGCTAGGACCACAATACTCTTATTTCATCATTAGTTTCTTTATTTTATAGATGCTTCTTTTTATATTTTATGCATTAGCTTTATTTACAATATCTATTAAATAATTATTTTCATTGATTTTAGTTCATTTAATAATAGTATTTTTAGCAAGGTAGTTTCTTCAAATATTCAGCTTGGAAATGTTCACTCCACTAACATATTTTTAAATACATTTTAGAGATTTTTTTTTTTTTACTCAAAAATTTGATCAATTCTTAGATATTGCAGAGAAATGAGAAAAGTTTTGTACAAAATGCTTTGTCTTATGACTATGAAATATTGTTGATCACTCAAAAGAGCCAAGTAGAGATTTTTCTTTACAATAACCTGTGATGGCAGACTGGCTGAAAAAAAACCCAAACCAGATTATGTTTATTAATGATTAATGTTATTGACAGAGGTGTTTCAAAAAAATTACACTGATTTGGAGTTTCTCACCTTGAGTATTTTACTCTAAGTGAAATAAATACATGAAGATCTACAAGTAATTAACAGCTACAGAAGTTAACAAAGTGTTATTTTGTATAATCAGCCTAAAGATAATAATTTCTATTTCAGCCAAGATATTGACAGCCATCAGACGTACAATTACAGTCAAATCCCACCTGCTGGCAATTTTTTTTCCCATGTTTGAACAATCAAATCCAGGCTGTTAGAGGTACAAAGTGCAGTTGTGCGCTATAGTGATAGGAAAAAAAAAAATCTTTATTTTGGCCCTGAATGAAAAAAAAATCTGAATTGTAAGTTCAACCACAGCACAACTGAACACTAAAACACTGAGTTTTACTAGATCTTAAGAAACTAGTGCCATTTCTACCCATGCCTTCTTTTTTTCCATACTGAAAATGGCTACACCCAGAGATATTTTTAAATGAACATGAACACGCTGACCCATCTACCCACAAATCCTATTTGAAAAGGCATATTAATAAATATTTCTTTTATTTTTCTCCAGACTTTTTCTGCTGAAGATTTCTGGTTTTCCTTCTACCATTTTTAATTTCTTACATCCGTTTTGCCAGTACAAGACTGTGACAGGAAAGGAGTTGGGGGTCTCTTCAAAGAGTTGAAAGTAAAATAAAAAAAGGAATTTATCAACTTAAACATTTACAAATTTTACACACTAACATCCCCTGAAACTCCTACAATACAAAAGTGTGCTTTTCCTGGAAATGCCCTCTGAGTTCCTGCAAGGAAAGAAAGGGTGTTCATCTATTTTTCAATCACAAAGAACCTATTTATGCTGAAATTAATTTCTTAATCTTAATCCAGTCTCTTTTCTATTTAGTCTCCTTTACTTTGGAGATACTTCCTGAAGAAGAACTGACAATAACCCTTCAGACATGTCACAACCTTCAAGCCAGAATGACTGTTTTATTAGGGTTATGACCCAGACACTTAAAAGTTTTCCCTGTGAATGAAGCACTTTCCTGTATGTGTAGAAATGAAATTAAATCAATAAAGTCTGGCAATATATTTCTGTTTACCTTTAAAAAGTGACTGTTCACAGCTATAAAAAGTTGATACTGTAATTGAAACTAGATGCACAGCACTTACTGAGGTGAAACCCAATCAGCAATCTACATTTGAGAAACAGGTATTAGATGAGAAGCAATTTTTTATAAAAATTGCACATAGGATTTCTCCTTTCTATAAAACATTCTACAAGAAATTTTCTTTGTCTATATTTATAAGTATTTTTGTCTGAATTTATAAGCAAATATATAAATAATTCTACATTTGTTTGCGTAATGGCAAGCAAATGAAAAACACTGCATGGTCATTATGTCCTGCAGAACTGTATCCATTCAAAGGACCTGCACAGTAACAAAAGCAAAAAAAAACCAAACACCAAAACATCAAGAGATATGACAAAAGTCAAAACCAAAATCCAACCCTGCTTATATTTTAGCTTGTATCCAAGGCACTGCCCTAGAATGATCAAGTACAAAAAAGGAAGACAGACAACTGTGTATAAAATCATACTATAGCACTAGAGAGTGCCAATCCTGCACATTTAGGAGAAAGGGTTAAACTCATGTCTTCACAATAAATTTTAATAATACTCTGACATTCCTCATCCTTTTTTTCAGTAGAGGCACTCCCAAAACATTAATTAAGTCCATACATGACTGGCCTGTACAAGTCTGTAAACTACATACAAGGGGATCAATTTACCTAAAAGGTTGGAGAATACTGGCTGTTTCCAGCTAAACAGCATGAGCAGTTGAGACTGTAATATACACACAAAATTGCAGGAGGACTCAAAGGAGGGAAAAATGCAATTGCTTGATTTCAAATAAGGAGGGATGTGATTTATATTCTTTTACTTTTGTTTACATGTCATAGGAACTCCAAGGAACAAGCTCTTCTTACCTGTGAGTACATAATCGTACCGGTTGACCTTGTTCAGCTTAAGTCCTTCATACAGTTCATGAAGTTCATCTGAATTTAACACCTGACCCTTCCAGTGGGCATAACCTGCAAAATAAATGCCAGATAATTTTTCAAGAGCTAGATTTTCTATTTAGGATCACAGATATTAGCACTAAAAAGCATTTCCACCTCTTCTCCCATAAAACTCTGTTGCCAAATGAAAGCTGCTGTCAGCAGAACAGTTAATGATGTGCTCAACTGCTTCTTAGCATCACTGTTTCCCAAAGGAACTAGAGTGACTATATTGGAGTCTGAGATTGTCCATTTAGCAGCAAATCGAGCAGAGCACACGGAAGCTCCTGCAAGTTTTCTCATGGAGCTTATACAATCATCCCTTTCGTGTGTGGAGGCGGACAAATGTACGGTTTAGATTTCACTGGAGGAGGGTGTAAATATAATCTATTTTTGTTATTTTATACTATAAAATAAAAACAAGCTTGACAGCTAGATGACAAGCTTAAATGGGCTTGTGGATCTGTCTGGACACAGGCATGCAGCACTGCTGCACCCATCAGATACAGCATTTGCTGGGACCTTCATATAGGAAAGAGAGCGACCACAGAACATTGCCATGGATGCTCTTTAAACATACTATGGCATCTGACAGATTTTCTTCCTAAAATAGCACAGTTTTAATGCTGAGGATCCTAGAGGAGGTAAATGAGTATCAAAAAGACACCATAAACAGAGAGATAACATCCATACACTCTTATCCTTGAGTGATCTTTATGAACTACAAGCCAATTATTCCTGGCTGAGAAGCAGATGAAGTTACTTGGGAGAAGCTGAACTGATTTTAGCAAACAATGGACCAAGCTCCATGGCAGCCAGTTTCAAAGAAAAAAAAAAAAAACGAAGACAAATCTTCCTTGACAGACGTTAAATATTTGTTGAAAAACGTAAATGCATCTTGTACCTTATCATCAAAGCCCACCCATCCAGATGGCAGCCATCAATCTCTCTATATAAGAATGATGCTTCCTCCAGGATATTAAATGAAGCATCCACAATTTCATTCTTCCAAACTTCATGAATACAGAGTTTGTTAAAAAGCTTATCTTTTTATTAACTGGAATTTGGAAAAGTGAAATGTTAAATGAGGTATCTTCTTCCAGACCACTACCACGTGAAGACAATGGTATTTTGTTTAACTTTTGCTCTTCGTGTTAGAAAATTCTGTGATAAAAACTGTTGGCTTTGATTATCACTCTAAACTGTGTTATTAGAGTAACTGCCAAAAGGTGCCTAGAGCCAAGGATAAGCACATTTTTCAGTTTTCTTTTTTATGAATGCAAATACACCCACAGTAGGGTGAGCAGATGGATCATTTTGTTCTTCTCAGCTCATAAAGGCCTAGCCTCTAAAACACAACTCGCTGCCAGCTGGCTGCGGGACTGAATCACATCAGCCACTACAATTCCTTCCCCAGCAAATGCTTTTTCAAAAGTCTCTATGAAAAAACAAAGTGTGGGATTCCCGTATGTTAGGACTGTAGTTCCATCGCAGAACACAGTGATATTCAGAATGGCAATGCCCAACACCTAGGCATATATCTAGCCCCAAGTATATGAGGAACCCTTGACTACAAACTCAAGTACTCAGCTTATTTAACACACATGCAGATGTTTATTCTGTCACATCTGCAGCTTCAGACAGAAATAATCTGCCTTCTCCTCTTCCCCAAATCTCTACTTCTATTAGCACTGCAAAGCCATCCACACAAGGACACAACAGAGTATTTTCACAGCATCACAGAATAGTTTGGGTTGGAAGGGACCTTAAAGATCATACAGTTCCAACCCCCCTGCCATGGGCAGGGACATGTTCCACTAGACCAGGTTGCTCAAAGCCCTGTCCAACCTGGCCTTGAACACTACCCTCATATTGAAGAATTTACTCCTAATAGCTAATCTAAATCTGTCCTCTTTCGTTTTTTATTCCATTGTGCCCATCAATAAAACCAAGTACAGTTATCACCCAGAATCAATGTCAGCTGGCAGAAGAGCAGTCATTCATTTTACACATGGCCATAAAAATAACTGTGACAGACTGTCAAGACAATCTATTCTCAGGAGCCCTTCCTACAGAGAGACTGCACATTCAGTATGTAACCAAGTTCATCTTCCTATGTCAAGCTGCCTTTAACAGTGCAGGGTCTGTGTCACACTGATCCTCCACTGAAAGAGGGAAATAAATACGGAAACAAAATGTTAGGTAGTGGCCCAGCTTAACTCAGGAATTGGTAAATTACCTACACAGGGCACAAACTCTGTAGCAATGACTTCTAAGGGTACTTACAGGAACCTTTTTACCACCTGGTAACACATTTAATACAACCTAAAGTCTAATCGCACAACAGCTGGAGTAAAAAAAAAAAAAAAGCCTTATGGAAACTCCCAGCAATTCACACAGAAGAAAAAGGGTAATGCCTTCATTGGATCTGCAGAGAACTGTGATTTCAGTAGGAGTTGAATCATGTTTGAGTAAAAAGAAAGAAACAAAATCAAAACTGGCAGCAAGATGATAACAACCCTAAACTGTTTCCTCAGGGTAACTTCATGTATCATTATGAACAAGGAGCAAATCCCATGACCCTGCTTTTATTCCACTCTCCTAGTGGAACCAAATAACAGCTTCTCTAGAGGGACAGAATATAAAGCCAGTTACTTATATTCAAAAAAAAGGGGCTTCACTAACTGAAAGATGGATAATTTGGGGTCCCAGGGAAAGGGACTGTCTTGAGAGGGGAAAGGCAAAAAAGAAGAAAGCTGAGTCTTCCTTGTTTGGTTACAAACCCACCAAGTAATTCCCCTCAGTGCTGGACTGAGGGAGCAGAGAGAACATTGAAAATCATGATACAGCTGTCTAAAACGGCACTTGGCTCAGACTAACTGCATTAGTCTCCCCGATTAGTAATAATTTTAAACACACAGGTAAACATATAAACATCTTTATACCCTTATGCTTATCTGTGCTACAGCCTTTTATTTCAATTAAATGTTATATATTTGCTTTTAGCAGATAAGGGAATGAAGAACAGGGAAGATATTATGACTCTTGTCACTTATCCCTCTAAAATGATGAATATATTCATTACACTCCAAGGAAACATCTTGGTTCATGTGTATGAAAAAGAAAGAAACCCAGAATCACAACCAAGAGAGCAGCTAAGGCTGAACCAAATATGAATTTACATACTTTTATTTCTTGCCGCCTTCCACTGATACATTTGGGTATTTTTTCTTTGGAATGTATTTATAAGCCTCTTAATTACTTTCAAAAACAAGGAGAAAAGAATATAAATCCCAGGCATACCAGGAAAAAAAAAACCAAACCCAAAAAAACCCCAAACCAAACATCCCCTGCCTCAAAAAAACAAACAAGCTACCACTTAAGAATAGCAAGGCACGTAAGATTTCTTTGTTTTCCAACCCAGAACATTCTGTTCTGACATTTGAGTTCCTCCTGTGGCTCTCCCGGCAAAACTATTCCAAGTGGCTTCAATAACCAAGTATTTTACATGGGAAAAAGGAAGAAAGATCTATCATTTAAGGCACATGATGGGCAGGCAGTCTGGTCCCAGCTGTGTTACAAAATCCACATGCAAACTCTGGCAAACAACCTGGCCTAAACATGACTTAATCTTCAGCTACCAAGGGGCCTTCAACAAAACTAGAAATGCAGTACCAAATTCTCCACTGGATTTTTTACAGATGGTCAGTGTGGGAGTAAATTACCAGTGTTATGCATGTGTAGAGATCTTTTTGTCCCACATTCCACAGGTGTGAATGACTCTGTATGGGTGGTAGACTGTGAAGAACCACATCAGCAAGACATAATTATAATTTCTCATGTATTAGACCTTCCAGCCAACCTAACCACCCACTACACACCCACTAAGTGGAAAAGTGTTTTGCTTGAAAATAAAGCACTGGAAAAAAAAAAAAAACAAAACCAACAGGCTATTTGTTCTGGAGCAGTTTCAAAGGTAGGATTTGGATGGCAAAGTAAGCACATTATATGCTTACCATTAACCTACCAATTAAAAACTACATTGCAAATCACTGAAGAATGAAAAATGCACCCCCAAAAATCAACGACAAAAAAAAACTATCACATCTAGATTTTTATTTCTGCACATCAGATGATGAGATACTTCTGCAAACAATACAGTAAAATAGCACAGAATCTTTGTACTTGCATGACAGCTTCTTTTATTTGTACGTGAAGCATGATGCATTCAAGGGTGAGTCACTCTTATGATTAGTTCCTCACTAAGCAACATGACAAACTGTTCTCCCAGGGGGACTGATTTAAAGCGCATTTTCCAAATTTCAGGATTATCACAGACTAAAGAAACCTGTATTTTCTGAGCAGGAGTCAGCAGAAATAGGCCACGGGTATCATACTAATTTAAAGACAGGGCAAAAAAACCCAGTAATGATTCACGAAAGAAAGCCTGTTAGTCATAAATTCTCTCTGCATTTTACCTTTTGTTGACATGACCAGGTTTAAAGATGAGTATGAGGAAAGAAAAAACACCATGTCCAAAATCTTACATACTTTGCTCCCTGTGACCCTCTGGTATGTGGCATTCTTTCAGAAACGAAAGGTCACAGCTAGATTTTGAAGCAGAAATTTGACCTTCAGCTTTAATGACAACCACAGAAAGGGTTGTCATAAGATCCTGTAGAAAAATCAAGTTATGTTCACCCATTCATCCAGCACGATTCCTGTGTACTGGGGCACTGCTCCCCACACAAGCCACAGCCCTGCACAGCAGTTTCTATTCATTAATCCCTGCAGTTGTACGCTGACTTCTAATTATTAATGCAAGTTGGTGTGCAGGCGTGCGTAAATGTTCAAGCTTGGAAAAGCCTTCGTATGAGGACACCACGTGTTCCTAGGTGCCTCTGTCAAAGGGGAGGTGCAACACCACTGGGCCTAGAATCTATCCTTCAATTTAAGAAAGGGTATAAAGGATTTCATGGAAAAACTGAAGTGTTATAAAACCAGACCTGTCATATAAGGGAATATGTGCCCTTCCTTTCTTTTCTGTTCCTTCCTCTTCCAGCCAAATGACCAATGTTACTAAGTATAATCTTTTATTCACACACAGCAAGTGCCAAACACTCACCATATTGTGATTTTTTTCTGAAAACTCTGCTTCCCAAAGTCATGAGGTTCTGCAGCAATCTTTGTTTTTTTTTAACGCATTTACTAAGACAATCAAGATTACAAGGGGAGGAGGAAGAGGGCATAAAACAGAAGTGACTCCTAAACACCAGGAGACAAAATAAAAAAGTTCCCAATATTTTAAAGACTTGTGATTTTTGAGACAGTTTTGGTTGTGGGATGTTCCTACAGGCCTTCTGGAGGTGAGGGGTGGGGAGGCGATCACTGATTGGTTCCTTCTACTACCTTCACTGTCTACCAAACCTTGAATGAAGCACCGGTAACCTTTCTCCAGATGTGAGACTATTAAAAAAAAAAAATCTTCCTTCTTTTCTAAGAACCTGGTCATCCTATTGGCAACATCATTTCCCTACCTTCAGACACATTCAGTTTATGGTCCAATAAAACTCTTCTAAGCTCATTCAACACCCTGTAAAGCTAATTTAATCTTGTAGCTGAAAGCCAACAAATGACAGGTGCTCATCCATTCTGAGTGCCAAGTTATTTCATGTGAAAAAAATTGCTTAATTTCTGGAAGATTACCACAGTTTTACCCAGCTTTCAAACCCATAACAACAAAACCCCCAAAGCTGCAAAACTAAATACATTAAAGAAACATAAAGAAGACATAAGTCATGTCTAAGTAGCTCTTAAAAACATGGGAGAACCTTTGTATTGTGCCAAAGGGTACAAACAAAATAAGGAGCTTTTTGCCTAAGCACAGCAAGACCCCCACACCTTGTTTAATTCCCAAACATACCTTTCTGCTCAGTGTGTACCAGACAGCCCGGGAGCGGACCCGGGAGAAGTTGCATTCCAACCGACTTTCAGTGGGGAAAAAAAGGAGCCACAGTAATGGTGTTTGCCCCGATGAGGAGAGGACTGGTAGCAGAAGAGGA